>WUAP02138372.1:0-12089 GCA_015163945.2 Stichodactyla helianthus
AATGTTATTCCTTTCTCACTAAATTACAAAAGTTCTTTCCTCCTATGACAACCTTCTTGCAACTAGGTGTATATATTTTCTTTCTAATTTGTAAGAGCATTGAAATTTACATGGAATGCACTTAAGAAATAAATTATTATTATTATTATTATTATTATTATTATTATTATTATTATTATTATTATTAAAAAAAAAAAAAAAAAAAAAAAAAGCGTGCTCAGGAAAACGAGGCATAGCCGAGTGTTTCTGTTGCACTTCGAGTGCTCTCTACATCTCCCAGAGTGTATATATCACAGTACAGAAACATAAGTAATCGTTTTATGTTGGTGTTATAAATGCTTTTTAGTGCGAGTGTGTCCCTGTCCTCTGATATAAACATGGTAGCCAGCCAACCAGCGCACTCGTTAGATCTCAAATAATGTAAACTAGCTACAGGTATAAATCTTGGGGCGAAAAGAGGCACGAGCGTGCGTTCTTAGCATCAAGGCTTCTGAGAAATCTATAATCACAAGCGATGAATCTGATTGGCTGATGAAACAATTACCATATACAATCACCTTAAGGGCGAGATTGCTATTTTTAATTAAAATCAGCTTGTGAAATAGACAGAAAAAATGTCAGTAAAGTCCAGAGCCTCCCCCTTCCCACACGAGGAAGACAGCGCTTAATTCATCGCTGACTCTCAATTTGTCAATAGAAAGTTTAATTTACGATACTTGTCACAATTGGACAATTTATCCTAAATACAGGCATGACGTAACTTCTTTTATAGATTTATCCCTTTAAATTAAATTCTTCAAAGCAGTACCAACATATTAATGCATCTGCGTATGTACATATATCGATGACAAGGGTCATTAAAGAGAGTTTGCGCATGCGCAGACAGGGTTATTTAATTTACGCCGACATCATTGTCAATCATTGCCTACCGTTCTTATTCCTAAGACCCAGTTCAAACGTCGAACTTTTGCCTCGCCAAATCTAATGCAGATTAGTAAAATCTTTTGTTTCTACTCATTATCATCTCATTTCATTGAATTCGGCACGGCAAAAGTTCTACGTCTGAACTGGGCCTAGGGTACAGTGACTTGCCTCTTCCAGTCCGAATTAATAAGATCAGTAAGACTTTCCTTTTTACTTGGTTTTTTGTATTCGCAGAAACGATAAAAGAAAACTTTCCAGTAAAGGCCCTTGGAAGGATACCTTCCGGATTGGCGTAAAAAGGGCCCGAAAACGGTCTTGAGGAACACCAAATTTTTCTTCAAACCAGGACGCGCCCTTGTCTTGAAATACGCTATTTATTTTCGTTTATTTTTTATTTATTTTTTATTTTTTCCTTCTTCTTCTTCTTTTTATTGATTCTTCGTTTTTAATGATAAGATCTTAAGCAGACATATTCAGCTGTTCCAGGAGAGGAAAGTAATATATAGTGTACCAACAAGTGGGCACAAAGGGCTGTCATTTCAGCAGAATTACTTTTTTATATATTTCACAACTCCTTCGCGCCTCACATCTTTTACGTCTTCCATCTCCTACTTCTCCTTCTCTTTCTTTTTCTATTTAGTTTTCGTCTTTCTTTCTCGTCTTCTTCTTCTTCATCATCATCATCATCATCATCATCATCGTCGTCAGTCATCTTCTTTATCTTCTCTTTTCCCCATGCACATATTATCTGTGTAATTGTAGTTTTAATCTACAATCACACAGACACTTATCCTCTATCACAAAGTCTGGCTCATAGGGAATTGAGACACTGAGGAATTAAGGCTTCTAATCTTATTGACCGTAAAACTATCAAGATTCGACCAGGGACAGACCACTCTTCATACCCTTAGGTAATTTTCAGAGCTGGTAAATTGAATTACACAATAATATACATGCATAGATACTCTTATAAATACTGTGTGATAAATACATAGGATGACATAGATTTACCAAAAGCTGTTCTAGTTGAAGATCACCCAAGAAACATGCAACATTTAAGTCTCCTCGTTATGATTCCTAATATCACATTCATAAAACCAGCTTGAGAAAATAAAAGAAATCATTTCCTGGCTATAACTAAAAAGGAGTAAAATTAAAATGAAAAAAGAAAAAAAAAACTTATTTATAGAGGGTAGCACGTAACAGCTGTAAACTAACAAACTCGTGACCCTACTTTAACGTTTCTTAAGTTGGAAGGGCCGCCATTAACGTGAGTCATCCGAGCCACGTGAAGGTCTAACCATTTGCAGATACTATTATAAAGGCAGCACTTTCTCCTCAGTTATTTAAGTCCCTGAGTTAGTCCGGCTGGGGCTTAAACCCACGACCGGCAAAACATTAAAAAAACCTTTTTTTTTTTTTAATCCATAAAAGCCATTGACTCGGGATCAATATCAACGTAACATTATGATAATGTGAATGCCTTGAAACAAAGATCGTAAGAGAGTAGGTTTTTCTACTACAGACAAGAGGAAATTGTAAAATATTGCCACTACTAAGGTGCTTGTAGCGAGGCAAAGTGGGATCTTGAGGGTTCGTAGATGAATCTTAATGAACTTGGAATTTGATGCTGCACTACGCGGTCCGTACCAAACAAAAGCAATAAAAAGATACGAGGACATCAATGAGGAATAGCTTAGAAACTTACTACATCCTAAAAAAAATCATAACTTAAGAGTTCATAGATCAAGTAACTTAAAGATTTGTCTCTGAAATTTTCAAAACCAGGTGGTCTTTTGTTCTATGAGTAGTTTGGATTAGTTCACTCCTGTGCATCGTGAGGAATACTAAATGCCTCTATATTAACAAGTTAACCGAGCCCGAGGGCAGTACCGTAAATTATGGTAGGTGGTTTCATAACTTACGTACGGCCCGAGCAAGAAAGGTTCAGATAGAGTAGATTTCGTATGACTGTGAAAAAAGTCGCGGCACGAACACGGCGCGGACACTGTCAAGGCACGGCAAGGAACTTTAAAATTCTAGAAAACATCACGGTCGCGGCAAAGCACGCTTACGGCACTGACCGTGCCGCGACTTTTTCAGTCATACGAAATCTGCTCTATGATATATATCATACGGCAAGGTGAACACAAAAATAAGTTTGGTGGTCCATACCATAAGTTATGGACTGCAAATCGGCCAATAAGAGCCCAGGGGCGTAGCCAGGATTTTGCCTTGAGGGGAGGGGGCAAACCCCGTTTTCAGAACAGCAGTAAGTCGCGTGAACTTATCACGTGACTACTTAGTTGTTTTGGTTTCTACAGCATGAAGATGACTTTCTTTGATACAGCCGCTGAGTGAAAATGATGGATTCAGCGCCTTTTACAGCATTAGCACACATTGATTCGTTACTTAAGATCAACAGGATGGGGGAAGACGAGGTACAAGTCTCTCAGTAGAATTAAGTAAAAAGGCTAATCAAATAACCACGTTGATAAGAAAATGACAAAAGATCACTTATTCAATTCGAAAGCCTATTCCGGAAACGCTTTAAACATTAAATGCTTTTGAAAAAAAAAAGTTGAGAAAATTAGGATAATGAATGCCATGTGCGAGCAGTGTAGCCTTGGACGTAATGGGACTCCTGAAGAATTAACCGTTCAAACCATTCTTTGGAATTAATCATAAGTGGTGGCGCGTGCATCATTTTCCCCCCGCCTCCATGACTACGTGGATCCTATGTCCGAGTTTCTCTTTCCCCTCCTGCCCAACAAAACTGAACAGCACAGAAATCCAACGATGCTATGATATATTTAGCTTAGATTTAAGGGGACTTTACTTCGAAGCAAAAGTCATCCTTCACCTCAGGGGCGGATCCAGGATTTTACAAAGGGGGCTCCTTCGAGGTATCTATTCTCCATCAGAGTTTAGAACAGGCTTTCAAGACGGTTATGATGTGCATATATATATATATATATCAAAATTAGATACGAGGTGCAATCAGATTTGTTGTTTTCTTTTCTTCAATCCACAACCCCCCCTGTATCCGCCCATACACCTTTCTGTTTCCCATGTTTTGATTACCGTGAGTATTTAATAAACACATTTTTTAGTGTTTAGTTGACAAGATATTTGATTAATTATAGATTTTAAGTACGTTTTTAAGGGGGAAAATAGAGGTAATCATTAATCAAACGCTAAAATTGGCATCCAGTAAGATGAACAAAGCGCTTGGTGTTTTTTAGTGTGAACTAAAAAACACCAAGAGCTTTGTCATTTTGTAGACAAGATAGAATGACGTCAAGATGAAGGGGTGTGTTACAAACACCGTAGGTTGATTTATTTTTAGAGCGGGCGGAATTTCAAGGACAAATCCAGCCTACGTTCGTAAGAATTCTCACTAACTTGGGGCCTAGTTTGGTCACTCCGAACCTCCTAACTTTCTATTGTGCTGTATTTCCAGTAACATAGGTCATCTTGACTGTCCAAAGATAATAATGGTCTCTTGAATACATTTGAAGATGTCTGGGAGAAAAGCGAAATGCTTGAATTGGCCCATATTTTGTTAGAAAATTTACAGCTGGGCGAGGTATCGCAGGCTAAAGTCAGTGATAGATAATCTCCCTCTGGCCCTCTATCAAGAACTGTCTCATGTCTCTACAAATAAAGGAGTCACTCTGCAGTCGACAAATGAAAACCTCAAACTATATGAATTCAAAAGAAAGAATTTAACTTTCCCATAGAGCTAAAATGGAAAACATTGGATCAAATTGAGTAAGAGCCGAGAAACGCCTATAGTTAAGTCAGTGAATTCCTTTCTCCAGTTTCAGTCAAAAATTTCGTCTTGTGTAGTGACACTTCAGTATCTCAAGTAAAGTCGTCTTTCAGCTTATTTTTCAAAATTTAACTTCCATTGAAATCCCTCTAGGTTATTCTGGTTGTTAATAGTTTTATTTGAGACAGACAAGACCGAAGACGAGGTGAATTATGCATTGAAGCACTAGAACAGCAGCCACGATACATGGCATACAATTGGAGTGATCAAAACAATTTTCTCGGCTTAAAAGAGGCAGACTACAATGCCCTGAGAGTGAGAAATATCCTTTATTAAACTATCAGACTATTAACCTGTTAGTTTATCATTTCTTAAAGTATTTATCATTGTAGCGTTGATAAAGTATGTTTTAAATATTTCCATGATATTACTATGGGTACTTGATGCAGAATAAGCACCAACAGAATTAAATTTCCAACTATTTTTGTAATATTCCGAATAAATCGTCAGGAACATGGTTCCATCTCAGAAAAGTGGACTATTGTCTCAGGAGAACTTTTATTGACTTTAGTCGCTCAATCATCAGTTTCGACTGGCTATTTCTTGCAATGAAAACCTAACGAACAATTAAACAGTTTTTCAGTTTCACAAGGCGTAGTTTCAAAGCGGTTTTTTTTTTTTTTTTTTTTTTTTTTTTTTTAAGTAGGAAAAATTACAAAAGGTGGTTTTTAGTTTTCATTTAACAGTTCAAGTTGACAAGGTGACATCCCACAATGGAACTGTACTCTTGACCAAACTGATAAAAGAACAACTCAACATTTAAAAGCGAAACTTATCAAGCTAGAAGATAAGGCAGATTCGAGTAATAGGAGATAAGCTTCATTTTCTTCAGATATCAATGTAAACCTTTCCCGCGTTTCATACACTAAATGCTTGAAACAGGTCGGTTAAATAGTTTTAAAATTGCTTCACAGCGAGAAATGTTACTTCTGAGAAACGAAAATAAGGTTATTTTATCAAAACAAAAACGAGAAATGTGCCGAAGGATGAGTTTCAATTTCAATTTCAATTATTTGGCTTCAAGTATGAAGTGAAATATGTCGAAAAATTTCAAATTAAAAGTATGGTACTGACGTCTTAAGCCTTCATGTCCTTCGGGAGAGAAGAGTGAAAAGTTTCTTTGCTTATATTATTAAAATTTCATGGGTTTCCCAGCCAGCAGGGTAGTTGTTTAGAGATGTTTACGCTTCTTATCGCGTCTTGTGCGTGCTCAAGTCCGCTCCATCCAGATGATCGCTGTACTAAAGATATATATATTTATTCAAATGTTCTCAAACATATTCTGTGTTCTGAAGACGTTAGCGCCATTTGGGTGTTTTATTAATCTTTGTAAGAGATTAAGTCTTCCGCTTTGATAATAAATTCTCACAATATAATATTAAGGACGGCTCGCAGATTTTCGACGTCTTTCGAGCGAAGTTTGCTTGCAAAAAGTTCCATTGACTTTACAAAAAAGTTTTGTTTGAAACTGATATTTCTAGATAATTTTTTTTTTTTTTGGTCAATGAAGCGAAAATACATGAATCACCTTCTCAGAATTAAACATAGATTTGGGTTGAATACGAAGTTACTATGTGCAGTAATTGACTTGAAAAACCATTTACGAAAAGATCCTATAGAATAATGGGAGTTTATTAAGACTAGAATTGACTTCATCACCTGTTTATCAGCCATTATTATGAGATAAATTACTTGTGCTAAAAACCCAAATAAGATACCAAACTCACTTCTATGTACGGAGGAAAAATGAAATGTCACATTAATAAATGTTCACAAAATAAAGAGTGCAAGAAATGAAACGTTTTTTATATTATTTTGATCAAGGATTTCACTGATTCTTAACTCCTGTCGGGTTTACCTTATCTTGCTCAGCATTTGACTCGAATTCACAGTATTGTGTCTTAATAACGTCCCAGGAACCTGTCTAAACACGGCAGACTCAGTAGGGTGGAATGGGATAAATGTTTTTCAAAAACAAAGTAAAGTCTGTACAAGTGTAATGAGCATCTATCGGACTTGGATATCACACTGACTTGTGACAAGCGGCAACTTCCATGGGCCTAGAATATTAATTTCAAGCCCCGGGCCGGGGGAGTTAAATGCGTACACACAGCGGAAGTTATTGAGAACGTAATTGTTTGGCTGGTGTTGAGTCTTATATAAAGGCTTTAAGGTGTCAAATAGCCCCCAAACGGTCTGGTTATAGTACATCGAACTCATCTCAGTCGCTGTTCCTTTAGTAAACTTTCTTTCAGTTGAACATGAAACAACTACCAACGCTCCAGATCGTAGCGATATTATTATTAATAACTTTAGACGTAATTATAACAGTGAAAGCGCAAGGAGAAGATGGGTTCGTTGATAGGATTAAAGATTTTGACAGCACTAAGTTCGGTGTTAAAAGAGAAGCTTTTCGGCCGCCTTGTTTTGGTGGTTCTTGCACTAGAAGACGACGCAGACGAAGCCATCGAAGGGTAGGTGCCCCGTAAAACTTTTGTTTTTGATTACTTTAATTCAAATAAAAAACGTCTTCTTTCAAGGAAAAAACAAACCAAAATACCAAGCTCTATGTTCAATTTGTATCAGTAGGTCATCGTAGGGTAGTTTCACATTATTATCCGGAAGATTCCCGCCATTTGCATGCATATAGGTTTTACTCCAGCGATTATTATAAAGGGAATGTGCCCGTACAACAACTGTTGAAAATGTCCCAAAAGTCGAAAAAACGGTATAAAGGAGTTAGGAAACTAAACCTGAGGACATAAGGATAATACTTTAAAGAATTAAATGTTAAATACGGCTTAGTTTATCAGCCAGAACAGTTCATAGACTGTTAAAGTGAAGTTTGGGCATAGTTTATGGCTGGAGAATGAATGCCATTTGAAAAAAAGATCAGTTAAAAAAATTCCAATTTCTCCAGCTTCGCTGAGTATTAAAAAAGTAAAGACGAATTTTTGAATAAGGATATTAAAAAAGAAAAAAGAACGCGAAATTTTTTAGTTTAAGTGGCTGATGGGACCTGATGAAGTTTGGAAGAAGCGAGTCAAATGATCGGAGAAGGTTCTTGTACCCAATAGGACTCTACTGCCATGGCACAACATCAGTGAAAAATCCGGCCCCATTTTTCTAGTTATTTCTTTCCGAAAATGAACAAAAGAAACATGACGAAGATGGATTGTTTAGTACATGGAAAAACAGGACAAAGTTAACTTTACTAGAGTTAATTTAGTGGTAAAATGATAGAAATACGATAAACTAGAATGGGCGCAGTGGGAAAGCGATGAAATATATACGGTACAGAATGATAACACGACAAAAATCCCCAGGAAAAAAAAAGAAAAAAAAGGGAAAAATAGAAAGAAAGAAAGGAAAAAAGAAAACAAAATAGATAAAAAAGAAAAGAAAAAAGAAAGGAAAGGAAAAAGAAAAAGGAAAAAGGCAAAACCAAGCAAGTAATATGAAAACCTCGTACAATATTAAGGATGCCAAATTAATAACCAACTTTGGTGAATATTACATTACTATTTTAATCAAGTAAAAACTGCCTTAAGGTGGATTTATTAATAATATTTCTAAATTAGTTGTTTTTTTTGTTTTTTTTTCAACAAAAAACATGGAATAATAAATATAGCTATTGCTATTGACAGAAAAAATAAAAAAGATCCCCCCTCTTGGATTTAACTTAAATTTTACAATTCCGAATGCACTCCACACCACGAACAAATGCCGAACGAAGGCAGATTGAGAGGCGCACGTCTTGTATTTTTAACGTTGTCTACTAAGTAGGTAATCTCCACTGTAAACTCTAGAGAAAAGACAGAAAATGACTGTATTTTGAATTAGTGGCTGTGAAATTAATTATCAAGTTCGTGACTATTTGACAGATGTACAACTGAACCGAAATGAACTTATTAATTTCTCTAAGCTAAGGAAAATTATCGAAGTGTAATTTAAAATTCTCTTTTTCGACAAGTTAGCGAGCGCTTTTCAGGACATGAACAGAATATATTAAGCGCGGTATCAACACTTGGGTCATTTCAAACCATAACTCATGGTGTACAACGCTCTGCCGAGGACAATTGACAATCACTTTACGGTATTTTTAAGAACAGCTTATCAAACAATGTGCGCTCTTGAACGAAAAAAACAAGTGAACAAAACAGTACTTTTATCAAGTCTAAAAACTACCTGTCAAACATTGCCTTTGTCTTGAGGAAAAAATGCTCATCCCACATTAAAATAACATCAATTTTGGGAATTGATTATGAAAGTTTCTAAAATGAATTTAACATGAAAAAGGTGAAGGTTGAGAAAAATTTAATCGTAGGAATTGTAAAGCTATTCTTTAGAAATTGACGGTATATTTGTGCGGAAAAGTCAGACCAATGAGGGAAAAAATAGTAAAAATACATCTACACGTAGTATATTTAGCCATCCAGATGTTAAGTTGTATTTTAATGGTGACAATGCTTCAAGGATGCTTTATCCATTTTATAGTGTTTTTTTTCCCTTCCGTACATCTAATGGACTCTTTGTGGTATTGCAAGAGTGGATTAGTAAGAGCTGCACTGTGAATAAGATTCCCACATGAGGAATTAACTAAATGGTCATCCGTTCTTAGGATTTTCTATTTCTTGATTTCACCGGAGACTGAACCAAATGCCGACCCATTCAAGTACAATGGTATCTTTTTGTTTTGGGGGCTAGAATAGCCAACGTCTGTGGGAAGGAAGTCCTAAAGTTGTACGAAAGTTTCCATTTAAAATCAATTTGCAAATGCAGAACAAACAATTTTTTTTTTTGACGTTTCAAAGGGGAATAATAATAAAAATTGTGGCTTAAATTACCTGTAAAAAGCGATTTTCTTTCTTTTTTCTTTTTAGAGATTTGCCAAACGCGTCTTAATAGAAGACCAAGAAATTGCCAACGCAGAACCAATGCAAGAAATCCAGGGAATGATGTAAACCGAACTGAAACTTCATTTGAAGAAATTCAAAGTAGACAGAAAGATAAATATGAACTTAATGAAACTGTCTTCATGTAAAATATAATTTATTTTACGAACCTCAAGGAGAGTACTTGAATTTATTTAGATACAGATGTAAGTAAATCGTTGAAATAAAGATTAAGGACCCACCGAGTGTAAACGCGCTGCACAAAAAGCAATTGAATTAATTCCAGACCCGTTTAATTCAATAATTTGGCTTCGCGTTTTCTAAAGTGCTCATCCTATTGAGGCCCATCAACTCACTCAGTGCATGTATTGTGTAAAAAGATAGTTCTTAATTCATTGCTTTGGGAATCGTTTGACACGTAAAAGTTTAAAAAATCTATAGAGTATTTGGCCGAGGCATTTGGTTTCATGAACAGACGCAGTACAAAATAATAAAATATACTCAATTTGCTCACTTTGTTAGTTTTTAACGTGAATAATTTAAAACCATGAAATATTGACAAAAGGGATATTGATTTGCCTAAACTTAATGGATTTCATCTTTAAACTATTCTTCTGTAGTAGAAACCCACTAACATACTTTCACGAATCCTGATTGGCTAACGTACTCACTAACTATTGAGTGATAGTAGGTAGCGAAAAAGCCGGCGTTTTGTGCTTAAAAAACCCATTAAAATCGATAAATATAGGTATGAATTCGAAGGCAGTATGCTACTAGGTTTCTACTAAAACAATTAGACTACTCGTTCTCGTTTTCTATGCCGTCATAAAAAACTTGAACTCGTAGTCTAATTGTTAATAGACCTCTTTACCTTCGTATACAAATTGCCATTTCAGACCACGTGACATTCTCTTGGGAATTGTTCTTTTGTGATGAACATGTTAAAATATTAACATATGAAAAAATCAACTCCCAAGCAGGGGCGGATCCAGCTTTTTTAAAGAGGGGGGTGCGTTTTTTGATGGTAGCCAAAATGGTCTGTAATCAGCTATGGGAATCCGATCACGTACTGCTGATTAAAGACCGTTAAAGGAGCATTCCAAGTATTCCCATATCTACCAGCATGCAGCGAGCGCTTTATTTAGATAAAAACGATTGATGAAAAACGTTTATATTTGAGAAAAGCTTTCACCGTTGTCCAAAAGGGGGGTGCGTCCGCACCCAACGCACCTCCCCTGCATCCGCCCTTGCCAAGAGTGACATCACGTGGTCTGAAATGGGTAAACAAACAAAGAAGGTAAAGAGGTCTATTATTTCTATCGCAGAGAAAATGGCTCTGAAATCTTATTGCTTTAGAACTTTTCCGCTTTTCCGTGAGTCAAGACAAACCTACATTTTAATTTCCCCTTGTTTAATTGGGAACGAATGAATGATAAAAATTCAGCTCCTCTAAAAAGGAGATAAGAAATTAGTCTTATCATGTGTAAGATTCAGTGACTCAGTGGATAAATGGTCAGTTGCTGTTCAAAGACAGCGTCTATTACTGTCCAATTATTGAATAGAATCTATTACTGTTCAGTGATTGGACAAACTCTATTACTGTCCACTGACTGGATAGAATCTGTTTATTCCAGTGATTGGATAGAATCTATTACTGTTCAGTGATTGGATAGAATCTATTACTGTCCAGTGATTCAATAGAATCTATTATTGTCCAGTGATTGGACAGACTCTATTACTGTCCAGTGATTGGATAGAATCTATTACTGTTCAGTGATTGGGTAGAATCTATTACTGTCCAGTAACTGGATCGAATCTATAACTGTCCAGTGATTGGATAGAATCATTACTGTCCAGTGATTCAATAGAATCTATTATTGTCCAGTGATTGGACAGACTCTATTACTGTTCCGTGATTGGATAGAATCTATTACTGTCCACTGACTGGACAGAATCTGTTTATTCCAGTGATTGTATTGAAGCCATTACTGTTCAGTGATTGGATAGAATCTATTACTGTCCAGTGATTCAATAGAATCTATTATTGTCCAGTGATTGGACAGACTCTATTACTGTCCAGTGATTGGATAGAATCTATTACTGTTCAGTGATTGGGTAGAATCTATTACTGTCCAGTAACTGGATCGAATCTATAACTGTCCAGTGATTGGATAGAATCATTACTGTCCAGTGATTCAATAGAATCTATTATTGTCCAGTGATTGGACAGACTCTATTACTGTTCCGTGATTGGATAGAATCTATTACTGTCCACTGACTGGACAGAATCTGTTTATTCCAGCGATTGGATAGAATCCATTACTGTCCACTGACTGGACAGAATCTGTTTATTCCAGTGATTGGATAGAATCCATTACTGTCCACTGACTGGACAGAATCTGTTTATTCCAGTGATTGGATAGAATCCATTACTG
>WUAP02138383.1:0-12645 GCA_015163945.2 Stichodactyla helianthus
TTAATGAGTTTTAGAAGTCGGTTATAGAATTCGTGCCCGTGTTTTATCGGCTATAAAGATCCTCGCCTCCGGCTCGGGTCTTTATATGCCGATAAAACACGGTCACTCCTTCTATAAACATTACATAGAACACTTTAAATGTGGAGCAAAGTTTTTCATTAAAAAAATCGTAGCTCAAAAACCACACGGTAAAAATCGTTTAAAATGAACATATTTTAACTTCACGACCCAATCTTTGCTTTGAAAGAAAAAGAAAAAATTATGTAAGAGAAAATTCTTAAAAATCAATGAAGTTTAATCTAGGAGATCTTCCTTCTTACTCTTAGCACTTACGAACCCTAAAATAAAAACCACATGCAAAATTTAAAGATATTTTACCGCCCAGTTTAAATACGAAATTTTTGAGGGACAAAAGGTTCAAATGATTTTGTCCACGTTAAGAGCGCGCACGAAAACCGTTCTGATACAAATACTTACATAAAAGAAAATGAAAAGAACATTTGGAAGAACATTTGAATTCTACTGAAGATTTTGTAATTCAATCTTAAATGCCTTTAAGATGCTTTGATTCACGCTATCATTTTTTTCGAGAGGCCAGAAAAAATTTAAATTTCTCAATTACTATTTGCTAAACTAATTAAGCAATTAAGCTTTCTTCTTTTGTTCCACTCTGTCATCGTTAACGTTCGAAGTTTGATTCTTTCATTTTCGCTCCCAAAACTAAAGGAGGTCTCCAAATCAATCGGCTAACCAGCAATTTCAAATTGTAAGAAACACTGACGATGTTTCCCTTCTTTGTGCAGTACTGTCGCATGCAAAACCAATCATCAACTAACAAAAGTCAGTCCAGAACAATAATTGTTCAAATTGGACGCCATAGTCGAATACCGTGTAAGAGAGATACTGACAATGTTTCTCTTCTTTGTGTAATACTCATAGAACTAATAATCATAAATTAACCAAAAACAAACGGCAAACGCGGATTATAGAGAATAAGAAATTAGGGAAATCAAGGATAAGAGCATTTAAGGATTACAACTGATTTTAGATTTAATGTATAAGCACGTCCCCTTAACAGCTTGACGAATTTCTTGCAGTCTCCAGCAGTAAATGACAGGATTAAGAACAGAATTTGCAAAAGCTACCATAACTGAAAGAGCCAAAGCTTGAAGAATAGAGATCGATACTCCACGAAATTCATAAACGATTAGAGCGATGACGTATGGCGTATAAAATGCTACAAACAAAACTAAGACGTAAGAAAGATTGATGACCGACTTTTTGTAGCGTAACATATTTGTCAACGATGCTGCACCATTATTACTCATCTGGCTATGGATCTGGTTGTGGTGGTGTCGAATGATGATGAAGATCTTGTAGTAACAGAAAACCATAACAGCAACGACAAGAAATGCACCTGTTGCAAGACTGTGGATGTACATAGAGAGACTGATGAGAGAAAAAAGAGCAGATCCAATCGATATTACCCATAGCAAGATACAAACCACAATGACACGAGATGTGGTCACTATGGAAGCATATCTCAGATGTAACTTCAGGGCAAGGTAACGATCAACCGTAGCAGCTGCAATAGTTAGAAAAGATACAGCAGCATAAACACTTGATATAATAGAGGCTGTGTGCGCCAAGACACATATTGCCCAGAGATTGGAACTGTAAAGCTCTACAAGTTTCCAAGCCAACATCAAAGGCTCGCCTAACACAGCGACACCAAAATCCGATATGGCAAGGTTGACCAAAAACACATGTGAAGGCGAATGTAGCGAAGGTGTGCGCCATATGGTCATCAGAATAACCAGGTTTAAGATGATGGTCGGTATCATTAACATCATATCAACGACTTGAGTAAAAACTACTGTATTATAAAGCTGATCCCTATGTTCGTACCACATACCAAATTGAGCACATGAATATTTCACAGACATCTTGATTTCGGGAGTCGATATTGTCATACACCTGGGAGAAGTGTCCTCCGCTCAAATTTATCTTGCCAAATGAAACTGGCGCACACAAACACTAATTTATACACGATCGATCGATCGATCAGTCGATCTATCTATCTATTATATACACACACAATACATAGGCTCTATCGGATGAAAAATGCTTCTCTTAAGTAAGCGTTATTAATAAAACTTTAAAACAGCTGTTCTTTGGTTTTACTGTTCTTCTACTGATCCGACGTCAAAACACCTTCGAGATTCGTGACTTCAAAAGAAAGAATGAGAAGATTCGTCTAGCAACATCTAGTCTACATTATATTATGTTCGATCTGCATTAAATAAGGAACAATTCTAATTTTAAAACTAACGGTTTATTTTGTCTGTTTTTAAACGCCCTTCTCATTTCTTTGTATAATCTTAAAAGTAGAAGGGCGTTTAAAAGCAGACAAACTAAACCGTTAGTTTTAAAATTAGAATTGTTCCTTATTTAACGCAAATCGAAGATAAGATAATGTAGACTAGAGGTTGCTAGAGGAAACAAGGAAACAAGGACGGACGGACGGATGAATGGATGGATGGACGGAGGGGGCAAGCCAGAAAAATATGAGCCAAGAACGGACTGACGGACGGACAGACGGATGTACGGAATTCGGCGCTACTTTTCCATAGTCCAAAACCTTGCGATATTAGCAATATTTCTGTTTTCCAATAATAGTGTGAGATTTCCATCTGTGCGTGTAGCTATGTATACACCTGTGTCTTACCGATACCAATGTCAATCTCAAAGATAAATTGATTTCATAAAGTGCTTGCAATTTCATTGCCTCGAACTCCAATATTTCATTTAAACTGTGACAAACATTTTTGGCGAACTTCGAGAGCTCTCAAAAAGTAGGGACACAAGGCTGCATCATGATAACAACTCCAAAGATCAAGGTTATATGTAAATACTTCTTATAGTGGAGCTATGACGTATCGGTCTTTGAAAAAATAGAACTATTTGACTAGTAAATGAAATAGCCGCTCCATAAACAACCGCTCTTGGATCCAGGAACCCTATGCATGTACTAAGCAGAGTCACTTGAACAAGTGCTATTTGGCAGAGGTAAAAAGTAAAGCTAAATTATTTTACTTCCAGAGCGTGAGGAGTGGTTGCCCACATTCTACCGAGCCACGGGCTCGCGTATAAAGCGTTCTAAGGCTGCACCCTACAGTGTATATCCCCTCATTCCATCTGTGCTCCGTTTTACGGGCATTTAAAGCTTAAAGCCACACGTAATGGAATGAAGCAGGATTCATACTAGGATACGAGGTTACTGGGGATCGAACTCGGACCTGTTGTATAGAAGGCAGTGCACTAACCAGCTGAATCATGCGCCTTCCCGGAGTTTCCCACAATTGTTTGGCATTTGCGTGTGCCAGCGAGGTCAGGAGACAAAAACATTGAAAACTGATCGTAGGTTTGGGAAAATACGTCTACTTGTCTAAACAAGAATAGGAAAGTTCTGTTATTCATATATTTTATTTGGTAAATCTATTCACATTCTTCTTTCGCATTTTAATCCACATTTGACAAAACGATGTTTATTTTCTGCTCAATTTGCGAAGTATCCTCCACTCCATATATTTTGCCCCTGACCAGAACCTGACCTCGTTTGCACGCGTTAAATCAAGGAGAAACTTGGGTAACTCTGGGAAGATACATTCTTTCATAGTAGCGCAAAAGGTTGAGCTTTGAGCTCTTTCAGCCTACATGTACATCGTAAACATAAACAAACAAGACTCACCCTGAGTTGATTCTTCCTTGAGATTTTAGTACCCAGAACACGGTCGCTAGCAGGTATAATAACTCAATAATTTCGATGACAAGACAATTTGATGTTTTGGACATCATGGTCCATATTATTTCCAGGATGTCTTCTACTTCGGTAGAGACTATCGCAAGCAGAGCAATGGTCGACCAAGCACTCTAAACATGAACAACGAACAATATTTAGTAAAACCCAATTTTAACTAGCTCTCTATGTCCATGAAGGTCTTTAAAACACTACGTGATGAAGTCCATCAGTAGGAAATTTAAAGACCTTTGCAAACACGTCCAACATTGAAAACCTAAAATTTTTTTGGCAGTTGTCAGTTAGTGTTGGTGACTTTTTCAAATAGTACCAACAATGTTGGGCCACACGCATGGGTGGCGCAGCGGTAAAACGTTCGCCTATCACTACTGTGAATCCAACAACTCGGGTCACTGGTTCGAGCCCTGTGGACACCACATATGAGTAGAGATTGTTAGATGTGTTGTTCTCTCCCTTGCCACAAGGGTTTTTCTCCGGGTTATCCGGTTTTCCTCACTCCATAAAAATCAGCATGTGAGATGAAAGTTGTATGATTAAAACAGCTAATGTAGTGGTGTGTAAGCGATAGTGCCCCCAATTAGTACGAAAAGGCAGAACGACTAGAGACTTAAATAATAAAAGACTTATTTATGCTTGTTTGCATGAAATCTCTATGGATTGTGCAGAGCACGTAAATGTGTACAACTTTGTTGGCCATGTATAAAGTTCAACATCCTATCTAAATGCATGCAAAACTGAAGGTGATGTTTCAGTGATCAAAACAAAAGCAACACTGGGACCTTTTGGTTCAAAAATTTGAAGTATTTTGAACTTCACTCTATGACTAGTCAACAACTTCCAACAAGTCCAAATAACATGCAGCATGGTGTTGAAACATGTTGGGCCCAACAATGTTGGATGTTGGTGGCCAACTTGAAGAAGGCTGTGCACATTTGTACAGTCCCTACAGTTAAAGTAAGAAAACCGTGAACACCTCAAATATGTTTGGAATGTTAAGTATCATGTTCTGACCAATCACATGCTAGAATAAATTCATTTCTAATTAATTCTTACATGTGATTGGTCAGAAAAAAAGTTGCTTAACATTCCAGACATATTTTACTAGTTGTTAACGGGTTTTTTACTTTGACTGTAAGATGGGTTGACAAGGCTTGCACAAATATGAAAAGTTATCTGAAATAATTTTAAAGGTTCTAAAGCAAATGTTGTCCTGCAAATGTCATTATTATAAATCAGAAATAAGGAAATGTCCTTCACCAGCAGCCAATCAGAATGTATTACCATAATTGACCACTTCCAAGTTCTTGAAAATGATGCATGAAGATGAGGCTTTGTGCAAAATCATGCTTGGTGGCTGGAAACATCTAATATTTCTTTTAAGTTTTTTTCCCCCTTAAAATTATATTTTTATGAGTGAACTGTGAACAAATCATAGAAAAAAGAGTGACAACGGAACCTGTCAGTCCTTTCATGCCACAAAGTCTGATTTCCTTGAAGCCTTCCTTCAGGCATCATTTTTGTGAACTTGGAAATGGCCTATTGTGTCCTCCTCTGTATCTCACATTTGTAAAAACAATTAATTGATTAAAATATACATATATTTGTTATTTACACCATCTTACCTTACGAATCGACTTTGATGATGTCTCAAGAAATTTTGAAATCAAATGATATTTGCTGTGGCTTTTCAAAGAAACTAGCAGAGAATTATTCTTCCTTCTAAAATGCTTAACAAAGTCACAAAGTTTTGGAGTTAAGAGTTCAGGAGACTCCATCAATTCATCCTTCTCCATAAATTCTTGGACTTTTTGCAGATTTTCTTGGCAGCCCATAATCAGCCTGTTGTATGTCTTTTTCCAAATCAAAAACTATAAAAAATGAAATTAAAATATGTAACTATGTACACAGTGTTTTGAGTTTTTTTGCTTTGATGTCACACTCATTCATTAAATTATAATACTAACCTTTGGGTTTTGAATAACTTCATTCCAGGTTTTACAAACTGCAGTGCAATTTCTCATCAAATCTTGGAAAGGCACTTGACAAAAAATATTTTCCAGTATTTCCAAAGGAAGTTGGCCACCACTTGCACCACCTAAATAAAACAGGACCAAAATATAAACAGTCAGCAACACATGTTGTTGTGAAAAACAACACATTTAAAATCTATATAAGTTTCTTGTGTATCTTGTTCTTAATAACTGCACCAACTGCAATACTTAATAAACTTGACAATTATTAGAGGGAGTGGGTTGGGTACAGTAGCTGGTGCATTTGCATTTTGGTTGACAAATTATAGTTTCCAGTGACCCTTGTCTTGTCAAAATATTGCAGAAAGTAAAGTGGCCACATGAAATGACATGAACTCCAATAAAAATAATAGAATAGAATTTTTTCGTATCTTGTGTATTTCACATGTGAAATACATAGGGTGAAATTTCACATTCAAATTAACCAATCTTCAGTCAGGTATGAAAGAAAGCCCAGGAAAAAATAACAGTTTGAGTAGCTAGCAGTTTGAGTAGCTAGCAGGAAAAAGCTGGGGTTGATAAATTAATACAATGGCTAGCTAATTAGTATTCCGTATGAAGACGCAGGAAATTAGTTGTAACATAGAAACAACGCGCACTCTAATTGGTTTTTAACCAATTAACTTAATAATATAGATAAAGTCCTTGCTTTATGTTTTTATTCTAAAGCAAGTATATCGCTGCAGAGTTTCAATTTTAAGTGTAATGTTCAGAATTTGACTTTCTAAGCCACAAAACATTTCAGTAAAATGAGTTTAGGAATATCTAGCTAGAAGTGAGAGGTGAGGAGGAATACAGTTTAGAATTTTTAAAATAAAGTCAAAAACTGAATTTGTCATACCATATAAAAGCATGCACCACACTTATCCCCCCCCCCCCCTTTACTTTGCTGATATGATCCTAGCCGAGGATAGGCTAGCATCCTCCCTGGCCATAATTAACAGTGATAATCTCCCTTCCCACACTTGCAAACAAATCAAAACTTCTGGCAGAGATTCGGAAAACAAAATCATGTGACTTCTTGAGGATTGATGTTGCTGGTACTACTAATATACAGCGTTTTCAGTCCTTGTCACGTGGAACAAAAAGCATCAGACATACACGTTGGTGTTCCAAAAGCTTATTTACACACGTGATGATGTCAAGTGAAAATGTTCTATGGACAATTTTCCATGCATTGGTTCACTGGTTAAACACTAGGCATTCAGTCGAGGCTGTAAGGTAGTTTCAAAGGATTACTCAAATTTGTACCTCGCACCTTCATTGGAATGCTTTGTATTTGACCAGCGAACCAGTGGTCAATTAGTACTGGGCGCATACTGGGATTTTCTTAGAGAGTTCGCTGCATGAATTAGGTGTGCACATTTACTTAATTATTGCCTAAAAGGTTTTTGGAGAGTGAAGGGGTAATGCTGCTCAGAGAAAAATGTTTTTATGGTTTGCCATTGTTTTAAGGACTTTCATATGGCACAAATCAATCAGTTGCTCTGCAACGGCTTGTTACACAACTCGTTGTGCTAATTTTTGTCGCACTGGACCTTCAGAAAAACGCGAACTTTAATAAAAAAAGGATAGAATAGCTGAAAATAGAGGCTAGTATAAATCACTCAAACACAATTTCATGAAAATTTTAGTTCCCGAATTCCATTTCATTTACCAGAGGTTCCTGCTTGGAGGAGAAGAAGAAGCTTAAGCCTACCGTAATTATGAGTAGGTTCCAAGATCAACTCTGCATCAGTAAGCCATTATTAAACTGGTTCTGACTTTTCATAAAATAAAATAGAACAATAGATTCATTTGATTCAAGTATAACGATTTATTTGCGAGCACAAAATTCAAAGAACATAAAAGGATAGCAAGAGGTTATTAACCGAGCGCGAGGTCTGTACGGGAAAATATCAGACCAATGTCTGGACAGTACGGACTGAGCCATTAGGCGAGGTCAGTACATAAAAGACCGAGGTCTGATATTTTCCCGTACAGACCAAGCAAGCAAGGTTAGTTTTAATCGAAAAGGCAATTAAACAGCTGATGAATCTCAATATCTACTTCAAATGGCCAAACATTCACCACCACTTGGTCTCAACCAGAGAATATTCCATTGAAAATCTTGTGATTCAGTTGATCTTCAAAGATTTTTCCTGGACTTTATTTTTCCTGACTGAGATTGGTTAATTTGCATGTGAAATTTCACTCTTTGTATTTCACATGTGAAAAACAGAAGATATGAAAAACTCTAATATATAATATATAATATATATAATATATAATTCAAGGAATGATAGAAAAATTAATACACAAAATTCATGAAACTCAAAAATGATTGCACAGCATTTGGCTGAGCTTCCTTTTTTCAGCTATACAAAAAGCTACCCCCTCACTTTCCTGCCCCTAATAGATATCATGTCCCTAGTAACTACTGTACCTGGTCTTACCACAAAAATGTTACAGAGGTGTCAAATATTTTAACCAGTTCTTGCATATCTCGTATTGAATGTTGCAGAGAACTATCTCTTCCTGCTTTTTGGGTATGCCTTACATGTGTGGTAATACAGGCAACAAGATCGTGCAATTTGTCATGCAGCATTGTTGCGTTGCAAGTTTTAGAGTAAATGTTGCTTATATTACCACTCTGTGCACAACAAATTTTCGTGTTTGGACAAAGTAGAAGCCATCTCTGCTCTTTGCTCTTTGAAATAATTTTCTGATTTTGTGAACACAAATCTATGTCTTGAGCAGCTTTTTGGGTCGATAAATACCCCCAGATCAACCATAGTTAGTAGATAAATCAAGGCATTAGTCATAAATACATATAAAAACTCTCTAAAACAACAGCGTTGTGACGACGACCCACAACAAGAATTACTTGAGTCATGATAGATGTTACGGTAGACGTGTACTTTAATAATTTAAAATAAGTTTTAAGATTTGAGGAATTTAAGCTGAAATTAAAGCACCATAACGTAGATATCTACTCACCAGCTGAAGTCATTGTGGCTTTAAATTTTTAAATTTAAAAACTGCAGTGTTTTCTATGACTGTCTTGTAGTTGTGACACACTGAAAGACCTTCAACAAAACCCTATAAAATTTTCAGCGAAAATCCACATCTAAAGGCCTAATAATTTTCATTTCTCTTTCTAAACAGCTTCTGTAGTGTTAATATCTTATAAAAGGATAATTAAAGAACGTTAGAAAGCCAATAAATTCGTATTTTTAGTTTGAGACTCGCAAACTCGCACGTTAGCGTTCAAAGCCGTCACCGCAACCGCGAAGACTGAGTACTAATGAAACAATACCCGCCAATGCATACGAATAACGGGAAACGCGCGGGATTTAAACGGGTAAAATGGCGGGAACGGAGTCCTCCATGAAAACGTAGTTGTTCTTTGAAGTTTTCCTTCATTTCAAGCTAGTATTCCGGTTCATTACGGGCGCCGTTTGATAAATAAGAATACAAAAATTAGGATTTCCATGTAATTTTGAGTCAATGGATTTGCTATACCAAGGTTTATTGCAGAATTTTATATCTGTGATTCCAAAATGGAGTATCCAAAAGTTTTAAAGCTTATACAAGAAGGAAAGATCGATGAATTTGTGCAGATGATGAACACCAGCGAATACAGAAAGCGTATTATTAACATAAAACACGAAAACTCGGGAGATAATGCGGCTATTGTGGCCGCAAGACATGGTCGCCTTGAAGTGTTGGAAATACTTCACAGGAAGGGAATGGACTTCGAATTGTGGAATGCTGATGGTAAAAGACCAATACATGAAGCAGCATATGGAGCTCATCTGGGATGTGTGAAGTTCTTGATTAATATAGGTGTTGAGTTTGACTGTTTAAAGAGAGCTGATTGGTAAGTGCAACCTTAAATTATTTGTGGGTCAAACTCCACTGCATACCAACCCCCCCCTCCCCCACCACCACCTCCCCCCACCATAGAAAACTATTAAATATGAACTCTGGTTTCTCATGCCCTAAATCTGTTGTAATAGCAACTGCAGAGAGAAAGAAAATAAAAGCTTTTGTGGAGTCTTCTTTTGCATGCATGCGAAGTATTCTGCTATCAATATCATTCAAATTGCTTGCATTTAGAAAAATTCAAAATATTTCAATTTTGATCACTTCAGGACACCACTGATGCTTGCCTGTACAAAACCAAACATTGATGTCATTGATGTACTCGTCAAAGCTGGTGCAAATTTAATACAATGTAACAAAGATGGATGGGACAGTTTCCATATTGCAGCAAGGTTTTTATAAATTATTTAATAAAAGCATTTTTTCTGTGACTGTGAAATATGACATCATGTATCAATGTCACAGCATGGTACCTCTAGTGAGCTCATCACTGTTCGCCCAATTAAAATGCTTTGGCATGGTAACATATTGATTACTGAAAGTAGCTTTATATTTGGACCTAGCTTCTCTAAGCAGTTTTTTGTATCTCAAGATCTTAAAATAATCTATACAGTCAATGTCATTAATGTTGTCACCAAAAAAAAAACATTTAGACTAAAAGAAATGTCACATGATTCATTTGTTTATTTATTTAAATGGATAAAAATCCAAATTTAAGCTGTAGTATCATTAACAGTTAACAGGGAAGAATGAATATCAACTCTAGGTAAACAATGATTTCCTTTAAAAAGCATTTAGAGTGAGTTTTTAGGTATCACATGATATTTCTTGTAGTCTAAATGTCTTTTTTTGGTGAACAACCGTAATGACATTGACTGTATATTTTTGGCAGTTAGTTATGTATCATTTCTAATGATAGGTTTTTCCAATTTCTTATTATAGAGAGGGAAATGTTGATATTTTAGATTATTTGCTTAAGAAGCAGAAGGATTCTGGATGCTGGTCAAGTGATAGATGTAGTAAAAATGGCCGCACAGCCCTACATACAGCAGGTATGTTAAAAGGACAGATTTGGTGTTATGTATCAAAAATACATTCACAAGTACTATCCCAATAATTGTGGGCATTTGTCATTAAAGTGCCTATAACCTTATTTTCTCAGTATTGATTCTACATGGGGTCAGCTATTGAATAACCTAATAAATTACATAGTTTGAGTGATGTGTCTTGAAGTTACAAAGGTTTTCTATTCCATATGCTAATGACTGACCTCAATGCAGTCCAACTGTCATCTTTATTTGTTGTTCCTTGTAATGGAAAATGCTGACTACCATGCAAAAACTAAGTGGCAATAATATTTTTAAGAGCCATGGGTAAAACAGAGATGCTTTCAAAATTCAGTTTATTGGTATCAGTTAAGTTTTGTATTTTAAATGATGACTGCTGTGACATCACAGTCATTAGCATATGGAATGGAAAAACCTTTATAACTCAAGACACATCACTCAAACTACAGCTCACTCATGTAGAATCTATACTGAGAATATTGTCGGAACGGTTATAGGCACATGAAAAAAACGATAAAATTCATGAATAATTAATGAGCAAAACACAATGGAAAATCTTAACCGTGTCAGAGTCTTTAAATGGGATAAAGAATCATCCTCATATGTATCCCACTTTAACTTGGATTTTCTCGGCCAAAATTACTACCATTTTTGAGCTACCGTGAACGGCAAACTTTTTACCGCATTTGTTCAAGCGTGGAACTTGTCAGTTTGCCTAGACAAATGGCCACATTTGTCGCGCGATCAATGAACGTTGGGACCATGAACATGTCAAGTTTGACGGCTTGAAACTAAATGTTTTGCACTCGCGACAACAGGTTTAGAAACATTTAATATACGTTTTATTTTTTTACTAGCCTCAAACACCTTTTCTTTAAAATCACAAAATCTTCTAAACTATACAAGATTAACAACTCAGAATACTCTAACTAGCTGAGCCTTTGATAATTTTCATTTATTTAAATAATGAAGTCGTTGAGATCACTGTTGTGAGGTTTACAAGATGACAGATTCTCGCTATTGTGTCCAACTCCGGCAAATATGTCCCTTGTACAACTGAAAGTATTCTACACTTATTACCCACATGAAAGAATAACCCCTATTTTTATTTTAAAACGAGGAAGACTTATTTAAAATAATGTATTATGAGTTCAAGCAAAAGCTTTTGGACGAAATTACCACACTTGATATTGATACATATCTCAAGCATATTTTCAGTATCAACTGAGAAGAATTTTAGAGAAGAACCCTACGAAAGCCAAAAGTCAAGGCACTAGTGTTTGACTAACCTGGTGTCGCATCTCCGTGGGAAAAAAACGTCATATGTAATTTTAACATTGAAGCGGTTAGCCGACCAATATCAAAGAAAACACTATCTTTTATTGCCACGACAAATTCAGTTCCTCAGAGGAAGAGGATAAATTCAGTACTCCTTTTGAGAGATACATGATTTTAAAAAAAAAGTTTTTGAGGCTAGTAAAAGAAATGAAACGTATATTAAACGTTTCTAAACCTGTTGTCGCGAGTGCAAAACATGTAAGTTTGAAGCCATCAAACTTGACATGTTCATGGTCCCAACGTTCACTGATCGCGCGACAAACGCGGTCGTTTGTCTAGACAAACTGACAAGTTCCACGCTTGATCAAATGCAGTAAAATGTTTGCCGTTCACGGTAGCTCGAAAATGGTAGTACCTAATTCATTTAAAAAATTAGTACAACATGAAAATATAATAATAATAATAATAATAATAATATATTTAAGCATTACACAGCGTCTCAATGCTTTACAAAGTAAAAATATACAACTATAATAACCTAGATGCTAAAAAGAAAAACAATCCTAATAACTACAATACGAGT
>WUAP02138394.1:0-12644 GCA_015163945.2 Stichodactyla helianthus
CCCGGAAAACGTCCCATCAAGTCGAGCAGAAATTCGTACAAAACTTCACTTTTTCATAAGTTCTAATATTTAACTTTAATTAAGAAATTTTGATATGACAGATTTTTAGGAGCTTTTTCAAATGATCACGTAAAAAGTATAGGGTCTTACCTTAATGAAGTTCAAAACACGTATGGTTCTTCAATCTTTTTCAGTAAAACTCCGAAGGTTACCATGGTAATTCGGTAGAAATTATGCGCGCGCGTGCTTGTGGGCTCAGAAACTCGATTCAATAGTAGCCAGCCACCTTAAGTTTGGCTCAAGGCATAAATACCCTTTATTAACGAAGTGCGAGGTCCGTACCGTAAGTTATGGACCGAGTTTTTCCCACTGTCTTATGGCACAAGCGCGTAGCGCGCGGTTCATAAAAAAAGCGGAGAAAAACCCGAGGTTCCATAACTTACGTACGGACCGAGCAAGCGAGGTTAATAAGATGTTTATTATATGGCAAGGGGAACGCAAAAATAAGGTTGGTGGTCCGTACCGTGAATTATAGACCGCAAATTAAGTATCTTGGCAAGGTTTTTATTCCCATGGGTATAAATATGGTTGCCGTGTGAGAGGGAGATCTATAGAACTTTTTATCAAGATTGCGCACCTTTTCAAATCAACCAGAACAGGAGTTTTGGAATGAGAATTAGTTAGGGGCCGTTTACATGATACAAGAATGAGTTTAGTTCCGGAACGAGTTCGTCCAGACTGCCATATATTTCTTTCTATTCCTTTACATGAGTAAAATTTCATACCGGAACAAAACGCTCATTCTGGTACGACATTCCGTACCAGTATCACTGTAAACGTGGTACAAACACTTAGTGAGTGAGACCGCTCTCCGGGGAGACTAGAACGAGTGGCGCATGCGTATCGAATACAGTGTTCGGTAATGCCATGGGATCAGAGCCGAGCTTGTTTTTGACAATTTTTATCATGTAAACGCGGTGTGGAAGTCCTTCTCGTTCCTGAACGAAGCTCGTTCCGGCATCATGTCCAAGGGCCTTATAGCGTATATTCAGCACTTAGTTATTTTTCACTAACATTTACAAGCCAATGACAAAAGTCGGTAACTACTTATGGACTCCTGAAAATGATTATTCTATTCTTTTTGGGGCAACTCCGAATAAGGTTCAATGCGCAATTAAAGTACATCTAATATGGCTGGAAGATGTGGTATGTAATCAAATGGCTACCACATTCAAGAACTTTCTAAATTGTGGGGAAACATGGAAGTCTCATATTTGAGAGATTTAACCAAGGCATGATGTATTAAAATTTATGCAGTATTTAAAATATCACACACAGACGCCTTATTAGATAAAAATTGCAAGTGTCTAACTCAGAAGGACAAAGATACATTTACAGAATTTAAAAAATTAAAGTAATTTAATTTAATTCTTTAAACAATTACTAATGAATAACCAAAAGTATAATTCTTTTTCTACAAAACAATACTTTTTGTTATTATTTAATATTTTCCTTACATATTTAGCCTGCATTGCTGGTGCAGAATGAGAGAGGGAGGGATACTGGGGTAAGAGAAAAGGAAGTATGATAGGGGATGTTCAAGATAACTAAAATCCCAACTTCAAACAAGGTCCAAATCCTTCTGTACCAGCTACTTGGTCTAGCCACTCACATGGTGCACATGCTTTTTTGTTTGTTTGTTTGTTTGTTTTTTTTGAGTAAAGATAACTATGAATTAATTGCTACTGAATTCAAACCTACATGTTTACCTACATGTGCATGTGTATAATATAAATTTACTGATGAGCAAAACTATAAAAACCTTAGTAACCACTTACAGTACTTGTATTGGTCATTAGCTATACCTTTCTTGTGTTAAGCTGTAACTAATACATATAACCTACACAATAAATAAAAGATATTAATGCCAATATGATCTGCCCTGACTTAAAGTTAAATTTTTAAAACTTCGTATGCGTACCCAAAATTACGGCGGTCAGCTTTCCCATAGAATGCATTGAGGGTCCTGTGGGGGTAAAATGGGAGCTAGGATTGGCCTTTTTGGGGCTGGAAAAATGGGATTGGATGCACTGGGACTGGGATTTGGTCATTGGGAATGGGAAACAGAACAACAGATGGGAATGGGATTCGTTTTTCACCTCTCACCAATTATCGAAAAAAACCACAGTTTTAGATCATTAAAATTCTTAAAAAACATTAAAACGAACTTTGACACTCTGCCTTCACGTATCAACACGCTGTACCCAGTCCCACGCATCTATTAGTCAGCGGTATCAATCAGTAAAGTGTAAAAATGGCGGCGAATTCTCAAATTGTCATTGTTGTAATCAACTGACGGTAACTGGGATTTTGAGGAAAAGTTAGGCTGAGAAATGGGATTAGACCCCCCCCCCCCCTCAGGACCCTCTGCTTTGTGTGGTTGGTCCTTGTGGTGGTAGTGGTTAACATTTAGGGCTAGCAAACCGAAGATGTGGGGTTCAATTTCTGCCAAAGGCTTAATGTTATTTTTCTCTTCATTTACAATTTCTATGTATATACCTGTTTCAAAAAGGTTGTCGCAGCCAAAGGCGATATGCAGTAGGCAATAGGAGATAGGCGATAGTCCATTCCTAGATAAGAATAGCTGGAATGACTTGTGTTTCTGCTTCTTATTCTCGTCAAGAACATGGAGCTTAGTGCTGAGATATTCAATGTTGTTTGTAGTCAACAAAACCATTTTAAAGGCTTCTAATTGTGTTTACTTGTATGCCCATAATTCCTTTCCGTCTTGGAATGACCTGTCGCATTGAAATAGGTGTATTTAACAATTATTCCACGAAATCGAGTCGTACATAGCCATGTACGACGAGATTGAGTGGAATAATTGTTTTATTATACCCACATCCACTGGATTGTGAGAAATGCAGAATTTCGATTATTTTCAAGTTTAAAAACGAAATAACGTGGGCGAAACGCTCGGCCATTTTGTTTACTTCTCTACTCACGGGATATGAGCTGATATCCTAGTAGTAAAGAAACCAATCAGAGCGCGCGCTTGCTCATATCCAGTGGATGTGGATATAATAAATACTTTTATTTCAAAAAACGTTGTCGGTGAGAGGCTTCAAGCCTACGCGACTAGACTGAAAGGGACTATGAGTAGTAATCAATGAAACATTAGAATAACATGATTAGCATAATAGTATATAAAAGTCTAGCCATGCCTCGACCTTACAGCAAAGACACACGTAAACGCCACAAGTGACAGAAGCGTTAATTTATGCAGAAACTATTAATTGAATACAAATACTACCCATAGTCCTCTTCGGTCCAGTTGCGTAGGCTTGAAGCCTCTCACCGATAACGTTTTTTGAAATAGGTGTATACCAAACGCAATTACTTCAAGTTATATGTCCTGACTTAGATCAGCCCAGAAATTGTTTCTTCAGGGTTTGATAAAACTGATGCTTTCTTCTTCTTTTTTTTTTTTTTTTTTTTTTTTTTTCCTTTCTTTTTTAATGTTGTGTGAACAGTATTCATTATACAAAACAAAGCTACATGTACATGGTGTGAAAAAGAAAAACACCTTAATGCGGCCCAAGTTGGGGTTAGTTTACAAAGATAATGCTCAATTGGGAGAGGGGGTGTAAGGTTAGAAAGAGATTAATTTGCAAAGGGAACACTGTGATGCTTTGAGAACATGAATTTTTTTTTTTTTTTTTTTTTTTTTGTTCAAAAAACAAAACAAAACAAAACAAAGCAAGAAACTAAAAACAACCACCCCCTCAAGTAAAAAATAAAAAATAAAAAGTTCGCAGACACAAAAACAACAACGACAAAACAACAAATAGATTGATGCTGTTAGAACCTGTTTTGTTTTTGTTTCGATGTACCTTATAGAAGTGAATCATTTTGGTGTCTTTTAAGATCATTAAACAATTACCTTGGCAATGACGTCTGAAACGTAATACTGCACATAAGTGGTTACCGTGGTTACTTCCGCATCTCTGTTAATATATATTTAACAGTTACTTAATCGTATCGAGTTTATGTGCTGCGAGTCTTCCGAGTCAATAGCCTGTGAAATACAAGTCGCACTTTTAGTGTAAACAAACTAATTGAAAAATTATTAGAAATTGACCAGAACTTCGAGAACTTTTTGAAAACTTTGGCAAAACGAGAGGCAGCCACCCTTATTTTGATTTGTTTTCTCTACTCACCAGTAGGCAATCATTACCATAATTACTAGAATTGACTGCCAGTACGAGTAGCGAATCAAAATGCAGAATTCCTAATAGTTTGCTACTTAGTTCGTTTGTACAAGAAAATTAGATACGTGAAGGTATCAAAACTGCGTCGCTATCAATAATTAAAATAGGCATTAACACAGAACTTCTTTGAAACTTTAAGTTGTTTAGTTTGCAAATCAAGTATTTTGACTACACCCCTGCTGTTCTCGCGGATATTAAGGGCGCGGTAGAACAAATCTCCTATCCAGAAAGATGCTTCCAATGCTTGCGTGCCAAGGGGTCAGTTTGTAACGACAAGAAAAAAAAAATTTTTTTTCCCTTGTCGATCAAAACTGGAATGTTCCATTATGATGACTCGTTTACAAAAGCTGAATTCCGGAACTATATTTCTGATAACTGTAAGTACTAACGCTGCAAATATTGCCTGTTAAAATCAACGTATCGTGAACTGCATCTCAAAAGGAAGTCAAATTTGTCATGTAGATATTTGTAAAACTGTGAAGTTTCGTGAAGGTTATTCAGAATCCAGAGAAGCCCGTGAATTTTTTTAACCTTAGAATTTTCGCAAAGAAATGTAAGCTAGTAGGCAAATTCTACCTGCCAACATACATTTCTTTGTAAAACATCGGGTTTTGAAAAATTTTTTGTTCGATAGTTTATGTGCAATCTCACGAAATTTTGCACTGTAACTAATATCTATATGACAAATTTGACAGTAAAACCCTTTTTCAAATAAAACAAATTTCTCGCAAGCGAGACGCCACACCAAAAAAAACTCAATATCGATCTGCTTTCATCTTACTAAGTGTTTCCTATCGGTTGTAACGACTGCGGCCGGACCAAGGCCTGAAACGTAAGTAAGTGATGTTTTGAACAAACGACTAGTCTACTGTCTGTGTACTGAGTTATTCTTTTAACTGTTTTACTTCTTTTTGCGATTTGAAAATTCCAGTTTTAGAGCGGGTTATAGATTTGGAAATACTTGGGTGTATACTGATTTTATTTCACGGAGGGTTTAGTACGATGAAAATATTAATACCAATATTCTTTATTGATATTTTCACCGTACTAATCTTTTTTCTGGGTTCAAATTTTTATTTAAAGAAACTGATTTCAATCTGTAACTGTCTTCCGCCCAATAGAACATGATAAAACAATTTACTTATATAGGATTTGAAGCAGGAAAAAATACACAATCTTTGTGAATGTAAATCAACCATGCGCTTACTTTAAAATCATACATTTTTGTCTTGTCGTTCACAACGATTGACTCACGAAGTATTCTTGTCGTAAGAATGACTTAAGCAGATCGCGTGCGAAAGTTAAAGTCCAAATTTTACACTATAGAAAGAGTTCTTTCCTACTGTGCATTATACGAACGTCGTCTTGTTTTTGATCGTCTACATTTTGACTTTGGCAGTTAAATGGCTTATTAGCCTATTAGGAGTGTTCAAATCATAAACAAGAAATCGAGAAGTTCACAGTTTGTGATGACAAGGTTATTAGTTCTCGTCGATTCGGCCCTCCCATTATTTCATTTGTCTCTCGAAATCATTAAAGTGTGTTCTTAAATATTGCTTTAAGAATGTAGTTTTCTACAGTAGCTAGCTTCAACACTTAAAATTCTAAATTTAGATCGTATAAAACAGATTTTAATCTGTATATATGATATCTTTGAGTTTTCCAGAAGTATATACTATGTATATAGCTATTTCAATTAACGTTGTCGCTGAAAAAAGCCTAGAGGCTAAAGGCTTTCAACTATCTTTTGTTTACTATTTTATCCCACAACACAGAAAATACAAATGTATGATGGGAAGGAAGAGGGGAATACCGACTGATGAAGATACGATGGCTTTCCTACATTCTTATAGGCTGTATTTTCTATAGTGTGGGATAAATATGTGTATACACCAAATTAAAAAATAGTTGTCGGGTCATCGAAGGTGAGACCGAGAAAGACTCTGGGTGAACAGTTAATGGAGCCCATGAAGTGTGTTGAGCATTGATGTGGCTCTTGAATATTGCTTTCTACAAAAATTCTAAGCAATTCTCGAGAGTTACAACACCACACTACGCATAATACGGGATTTATTAACTGTCTATCCAGAATCCATTTGGGTCTTATCTCCTATGAATTGCCTTTAAAATACGACAACGATTTTTCAATTTGATATACAGAAATTATCACGAGCCTATATTGCTTCAAAACAACGATATTTCGGCCCGTATGGCCGTTGTTCATGAGAACAGAACATATTGGAGAATTCAGATAAAGTAGAAAGTTGTCTGTGCGTAGCCTGCGCGTTGAACAAACAGTTTGTTTGCGCTGTCTACCTGTTTACTTACTAGGGCTGATATTCCTGTGTAAACTTTATGATTATATTATTATGTAATGCGTACCTCCGACATGTGAGGAAGCGAATGATATTGTGAGGATTTGCATTTACCCCCTGGTACTTGGTCATTGTGAACAAGCTAGGGGACTTTTTCAATGGCTCATTGGGGAATACATAAAGTGATATTAATTTACTATTGATGATAATGATAAATATTTCTATCTATCATAGGTCTTTATCCAAAACTGGTTGATGGTTTCTGCAGCACGCAATAAGATTGACGTCACGATACAACTCCTGAATAAATATCCCTTTTATCAGGGGTAAGTTGATTAACTCATAAGTAAATAACGATGAAAATTTTGTCATATTAAAGTTTGAACGTCTAGCTTCTAATGTTTCTAAGGGCAACCGCTAAAATGCCTTGAGAATGGTCGCTTCTGATTGGCTGAATTTGTTACACTGCGTCAGTATCTCATCCCAAGCACAACCAGCCAATCAGAAGCGATTGGTAGAAACTCCCTTGCAAACACCTTTTGAAAGGGTTCTCCCCCAGCTTCGAAGGTTGAAATTGTCCGAACAGGTTCGTTATTCTTCAATAGTTTATAGCGTCATCAAAACGTTTTCAAGTCTCAGATAGAGTATTCAATTTTCAACATTTATTCAAAACTGATTTTTTCCCCGCTGCCAAACAATTTTTAGCGCTTAATTTCCAACTGTGCTGAAGACCACCATCAATAGTTCTACATTGCAGTCTTAGATAGGGTTAGAATTGAGTGTTGTGTCTTGAACATATATGTAAGTTTTTTTTGTTGCTGTTTTAAAAATATTCTTGTCTTAGATAGTGTTAGGGTTTTCGAATCCCAGCGGTACAATCCCTAACACTAAACAACCACCGAGGCAATTGTGATGGAGTGGCAATTCTAAAATACGTACGAGTAACACTGATTTGCTTTACAACTTGTAGCGCAACGATTTTAAATGATTTCCATTTTGAGTACATTTGGGCTCGCGACCGCTGGTTTAGTGCGAACAAAATCGAACTGTTTCGGTATCTAATTTCTTGCTTTGCGTTTAACTACGTATGCTTATATAACGGAAAAAACAAAAACAAAACAAAACAAAAAAACAAATTTTAGTGTTTGTCAATACAGGTTTAACCCCCTCTGACAAACCAGCAGGAAACAACAATGTTTATCACTTTCTTTTAATTAAGTAAAAATATTCTTGCGATGAGAAAAGGAGGATTGCACTGACTTGGAACAGCACGACATTGCGGTAACGATTTGGAAAAATATAATAATAATCTTCGAACGATTTGGAAAAATATAATGATAATCTTCAAAGCGCAATTTTTCTATCTCCTTTGGTCGATCATTTGATTAAGCCTTTTATTGCTGTATACCATGTTTTTCTCGATTTGGTCGAGGGCAAGACTTACCGAGGTTTCTTAATTCTCCCCTAATCTGTGCTCTATGAAAACCACGAAAAAAGAAGAAGAAGAAGATCAAAGAAGTACAAGAAGATCGAAGAAGATTAAAGAAAAAGAAGAAGAGAGATATCTTCACCCAATAAACACACGCGCACACACACAGTCTTTTTCAACTATTTTTATAAGAGCAGGCACAATAATGTTCACCTCTCTTTTGCTGATGTTAATGTGCGATAACAACCGTCTACGATTTTAGTCGGGAGTTTTGCCACCAGTTGTGGTTTCGAAGGTTTTAAGTAATCCCGCATTACGACTTAGGAAACTAACATAACAGAAACGCTCTTAATTCTACCAATCTCGCACGGCGGCCATGTTGACTGAAGCAATATGTTTTTGCCCGGCGAACCTCGCATTCAAGCATTTCAGAAAGTTTTTCGCTGGGCGTAAATAAAAAGTTTTTGTCTCATGGCAATAAGCAAAAGTCTATTCCTCGTGTATCACTGAAAGAAGTAATAATTCCTAATCAAAAACATAGTTGTAGTAGGTAATCAAAAAGTCCTTCATCAACAGCCAGTGCCTCCCTCTGTGTTTTATAATCTTTGTTGTTCTCATCGAAACAAAATTTCTTAACTGTTGGTTAAACAAATCGGTCTTTGGTATATCATTTCGTATGAACTAAGGATTAACTAAGGTTACTTAGCCTTCCTTCCTTCTTTCTCAAACTCGTGAATAATTAATGGCAGAAAAGTGATACTCATTAGAATAAAATTTGGTCCAGTGACTTTCGCTTTGAAAGAGTATTTCATCCTCTATTCAAACTCGAAGCCAGTCAAAAAAAAAAAAACCGGCTGCGCCACGTTTTCACAACCCACTTCTGAGTGTTTGGATATCGGATGAAATACTCTTTCCTTTGTTTGATCTACTTATATATCTTAAACTTGCCTATTGTTTTCAGACAAACATTAACATTCCAGTCCCTCGTAAAATTCAATCCTACCTCAAAGAAATCGGCCGAGGATGTTCAAATAGTCTGGGCACTACCAATTTTTATTTCGTACAAGAGTTACGAATCTCAGTCCAGTGCTAACACGCCTAACAATGTATCAGTCGACGTCAATCACATCACGATGAAGGTATTTAAGATTTTTTATATAGCTATTTCAGTTAACGTTGTCGCTGCAATAAGCCTAAAGGCTAAAGCCTTTCAACTATCCTTTGTTTACTAACAAACTTTGCTGTAGGCTGTCTAAGAAATTAAGGAATATGTGTCCAAGTTGTAGAATGTGCAAGCATACAGTGAGTTTCTTATTGTAATGATGTCACGGTGAAAAACTTTTTTCATGATTCCGCTCTTAAAGCTTTAGCCTTTAGGCTTTTTTCAGCGACAACGTTAATTGAATAAACTATAAACGCATCAAGAATTACAAACTACACATGCTTACAGGGACAAATCCAGGATTTTTTCTAGGGTAGGGTGCACCCGTTGTATTTGTAGTATTTGTGAGGGAATGGGGGTACAATATGAGTTTGGAAGGGCGCTTTCCTGTCTTTAGTGGGTGATCATCGTCATCATGATCATCATGATCATCATGATCATCACCATTATCACCATCATCATTATCATTATCAATATCATCATCATCATTATTATCATTATTAATATTATTATTATCATTGTTAAAACGCATTGGTAATTGGTTACCGACATGACTGAGGAATGACGGGTAAAAACACAAATCATTTCTATTTTTTGACGATCTATTAACATTAAATTACCAAAAACGTCGTTTTTCTTCCAGTTTGGATCTCTTGGGCGATCAGAGAGCATCAACGTTCTCATCAATGTCACGGTTGATCCCAGTGCTATATTTCGTGACAACCGATTTCATTACGCAACCATTAGCACTACTGTGAACTACCGCTGGTCAGATCCTTGCACCAAACAAGAAAACTCTAATAAAGTGGTGCATCTTCCATTCTTCTGTCCAGGTATGAGTTAACCATCTAACATAGAAATATCACTAACATTCACTCAGTCAATCTAATAAACAGTAATATTTTTATCTTAATTCAGAATGTAAGAGTTTTGGAGCTGTTGGGATAGAAAACGGCACTATCAAAGACAGTCAGATCCAGACTTCTACCTTCCAAATTTACCCACCAACTACGAAGTCCTGGGTACCAATGACGTCATTTCTTCATCTCAATACGAAACGACGAATGAAACTGAATTTTTATCAAATTGATTTTAGATTCTCGAGGGAGTTTGCAATGGTGAGTTACTGCCACTATTATTAACCAACTATTTTCCCTTTCTTTCCTGCTGGATTTATAAAGCATGAGTGGTATAGTAGTGAGAGTGATTTTACAACTCTTTGTCGTAATTAAATAGAGTTAATGTTGGTTGGTTCTCTCCGTGTTCGACGTTTTTTCTTTGGGCTCTCCGATTTATCTCTCTCTGCATAGGTTAACTGTCTTCTTCTCCAACTGGATTCAAGGGCGCTACTCTGGAAATGCTACTGCTACTACTAAATTGCGATTTAGATTCCATAAACGCGCCCCAGTACGAGTCCGGACGTAATTATATCAGAAGCGTCCATATTTTCCATACTCTGGCTATATATCTTGGTCAGGAGTCTATTACTGAGAGCGTCAATCTTCTACATTTGTCGCTCTGGGCCAGCATATCCCCAGATCTTTCAGGAGCCCATTACCAGGAGTGTCCATCTCCCATACTGGGTCTTTGAGCCAGCATATTCCCAGATCAGGAGCCCACTACTAGGAGTGTTCATCTCCCATACTGGGTCTATTAGCCAGCATATTCCCAAAACATTTCGTTTTGTATATACTGTCTTAAATACTAATCCTGGACCTGCAAACCATTGCTAGCAGAGATCGAGTTCCTTTTCGTTTCCCTTCTTTTAACAAATTATGTTATTATTACAGGCTGTTATTAATGGAATCCCTAAAGAAGATCCTATACCCTGGAATATCATTCAGCTATCATCTAGTGAGGACGCGTGGAAATGGAAAATGCTGCACGCTCATCAAATAAAAACAGTAATATATATTCTTTATGTAGAAGCAATTTCGTATGAATGTGAAAAAAAACCGCAGGCGGTACGGTCACGGTATGATATAGAAATCTGCTTTGACTGAGAATGTTGGGTAATGGTACCGTCATATGGTCTCGGCACGTCACGTCAATAGAGCGGATTTCGTAGGGGTAGGAAAAGTTACGGCGAATTCGTAGCCGTACCGTAACCGTAACTACACGTGTTGTGATTGTATGATTCAAACAAAAACAATAGGAAGCCGTTTTATTGTTACTGCATGCCGTACCGTGTACGTACTCGTACTGTAAGTCAATACCGTACGCTTCTCACTCATACGAAAACCGCTCTATGCGTTTTTTTATAGTCATACGGAATCTATCCTTTAGCATTACTTGCGCTTGCGAATTGTTATCTAGTATCATTGTTGCTGTGTCAGTATCACTAATGTCGTTTCGTCTTTGTCCAAGACTTTCTCAAGCCACAACAGTAATGAAGTCTCAGTTGCCATAGCAATGTCTAAACCAATCAAAACACGGTATTTGAGGATAAGCATCCCTCCATTTGGAAATACGAATGGCAATGGTCAAGTTTTTAACGTGGAGGTATATGTATGCAACCCAAACAGCTTTCTTCCAAACCAAGATACAGCAAGTAAGAAATCTTCAAGTTGTTGGTTTACTCATCTTATCTGGGACAACTTCCATGTAGAAATCCTTCCTTCCTTCCTTCCTTCTTTCTTTTTTCTTTCTTTTTTTCTTTCTTCTTCTCTCTCTCTCTTAATGATTGATTGATTTTTTTCCATTCTCCTGACGTTCTCTTTTCAACAGGTCCTTCTCCTGTTGGTATTGAATCTTCCTCGCTGGTTCCAGACTCTCGGTTCAGCTCCCCATCCAGTCTTGGCCCACAGTACCAGCCTCGTTTAGGTAGACTGAACACTAAAGTAGAGGGTGGTTCATGGTGCGCATCTACCTGTAGTGCACTTCATTATCTTCAGATAGATTTAGGAGAAACATGGTCGATAAATGAGGTAAGGGTAATAGTACATCTCTTTCCCAGCGACTTCTCAATTAAATCTTTGCTCATGGTGGGAGCTCAGTTATCACCTATAGTCTTTTAGTCACGTGCTGTTTCATCTTGATGCTCAGTGCGCTATGGGATTTAATCCAATAAGGAGGTGGCGATGTTTTATCCAAGAGCATCCCGTTCCTTTTATTACTGTAGATCGAAAACCAAGGCCGATACACAACAAATGGCGCTGTCATTGCTGTCAAGACCTATTCCCTCTCGTCCAGTTTAGATGGCGTTTCCTGGACTCCATATAAAAACAGTGAAGGCACTAAGGTCAGTGAAGATGCTCTTGATATCTTATGAGCCAAAGGGGATTTCGTGCGCACAATCAAATAAGGTGTCGTGAGCAAAAGACGTTTGTGTGTCACGTTCCAACCTCTTGCGGCCGTATGCAGCTAATATAATGCATGGCGTATGTTAGCATGACCGCCACCCGATTAGCTCAGTTGGTAGAGCATCGGTCTCTCGTGCGGGAGGTCGAGGGTTCAAGCCCCGGCCG
>WUAP02138416.1:0-12642 GCA_015163945.2 Stichodactyla helianthus
ACCGAAATTCCTTGCGGCCTTGGAGTGTTGACTGTTGCTTCGGCTGCGACAACGATTTTTGAAATAGGTGTATATTATTCCTATACAGTGTAAAATTAATTATGTATCACTTTAAACGAATAAACAAATGACATTTCTTGTAGTCTAAATGTCATTTTTTTTCGCTGGACAACGTCGTTAATGACATTGACTGTATATTAGAAGTAAAAGAAACTATATAAATCGAAAGGAGGTACTTCTTAGGGGAAAGTTTAAAGGTTAAAAGCAAATTGGTGAGTAGAAGCGAAATTATTGCAATTTGAAATGCGCAAAAAACGCCAGAACGAGTCAAGTTAGTCAGGACTGCCAAATCTAAAGCTAAAGTCTGTAGTATTTTTAATTCTTTCATTCTTTAAACCTGGGAGGGACCAAAAGAATGAGGAAGGTTATTTAAAATTTAAGAAATTGAGAGGGAAAGTAACCAACGCTCCTGCATAAAAAGGGGGTTCTATGATTTTCCATAAATAAGTACTAGGGAGTCAGTATGTTTTTTGTTTGTTTTGGAAAAGGGTCAAAACGTTTTGTTCTTCTTTATGATGAAGCTTGCTAACCCCCCACCGGCCTAAGTAATGAATGGTTCCTCGTAACTTAGAAGCTATACATGCCATAACATCAAAATTCTCCCAAAACATTATTTTTCAAGTTTTATTTTATACAGTGATGTTCATTTTTCAATTAACTGGAAGTGATACACCAAAACTATAAGGCTTTCATTTGTTTCACTGTTGCTACTGACTTGTGACAAAATCTTATTGAATTGGAGTAAAGCTACTTGGAGATATTCACGAAAATGTCATTTTTACTGCTGATTAAAATATCACCTCTCTCCAAGTAAAATGCGTTATATCTCAAAATCGTATTCACTGAATTTTGTTCACATTTGATATTTTGTTCTTTGGCCCCAAAAGAGCGTGTATACAAAATATTGAGCTTAAATACGGATAGATGTCCTTACAACGAAAGAACAATTCTTAATAAAGTAAATCATTCCTAGATAGAATTACAGTCTTTCTTATACATTCCAGTAATACTTGTTCCTTCCTACATTTTAGCAATTACGTGCAAGAAACCTAAGGATCCTCAGCATGGAGCACTCAGCTGTCTCACCCTGCCAGGTGGAACTTACTGTAGGGTGCATTGCTATGAAGGATACGTGAATCCACTCCCAAACAATGAAATACAAGTTTGTACACACAAAGGACAGTGGATACCGACAACAGCTATCCCTGATTGTAGAGGTTTGCATCGATTAGTTGTGTTAAGTATCGTTGAGTGATTAAGTATCGTTAAGTATCGTCGAGTGATTCATGAGGCGCACAGCTCTTATAAAATCAGATGAGATGAGATGAGATGAGAGAAAGCAATACTCAATGCTTTGAAGTGCGTAGATTGTGTTCTGGATGCACGTTTTGGGAGAGCATTTTGGTAGCTAGAGCTGCTTTTATACCAACATCGTGATCTCCCAGCTATCCTGCATCCAGAACACGATCTAAGTCAACGCTAAGCATTGACCATTCCTTAACTTGAAAATGGTTTAGATATTAATCATCAAAACAATCTTAAATGTAAATATGATTTGTTTCAGCCCCAAATGCAGCAGCCGTTACTCTAGAAGGAAACTTGCATTATGTAACCACGAATTGCACTAGCAGAAAAGAAGAGATACGAAAAACTTTCATGGAGAGACTGCTTCAACACGTTTTAAGCGGAATGCACTGCAGATTGTTTCCAAACAAGTGTAAATTACAAAATGTAGAGGTCACATGTAAAAGGGCGCGAAAACGAAGAAGCGTGGACGACAGTGAAAGGGTAGACATATCGTTTCAGATGCAATTACCTTTCGTGAAGAATTCGTCATCTGACGTGAACAATACCATAGCTAAATTCACGTCCTCGGTCATGGAAACAATTAACAAGAGTTTATCAAAACTTGAAGTGGATGGTCAACTGGTCAGACTTGATAAATCCTTGCCAAGTACGCTACGGTTCGTTAGCTTAACTTGTGCACCAGGGGAAGTCCTGAAGGGCGCTGTCTGTGGTAAGTATTATGGATGATTTTCAACGCAAGTGTTTGAGCTCATTTCAATAACTGAGACATCTGGGATGTTGGGTGTGGGAACCCTGTGGATATGGATCATGGGATGTAAAAGTGAGATGTAAAATCGTGGGAAATAAACCTCTAGTTGCAGCATGTTATGATGTCAGATTAAATCTTATATATTTTGCCAAGAGTTCCTTATATTCACTGATTTCTTATTGTCGACTTTGAGGGGCACTTTGTATAAATAAAATAGCTTATTATCCTTCATTGCACATGAAAACTATTGTGTTCATGCATGCAAATTTGATGTCAATGAGCCAAAACGAAATGCTTAATGGGTCGTAAGAAGCCAGCGTATTAACAGTGCTCTCAAGCTTTTACTGGCGAAAAGTAAAACTGTTACCAGTACTGCTTCCAACCTTCTGTTACTACTACCACTTGTAACTTTACTATAACTGTTGCTACTCCTGATCATTATCCTCATAACCATAGCTATTTTCGTCATACAACACTTCTGCGGATTTTATAGAGGTCATTAAAAACCGTTTACGTTTTTTATCTTAGTGGCATGTCCCCCTGGATACTTCTTTTTCTCGTCTACTAAATCTTGTTCCACGTGTCCCGCCAATCATTATCAAGAACTTGAAGGCCAAACATCATGCAAAAAGTGTCCATCTGGAACATCAAGTGCCAAGGGTCAAAGAAAATCTTGTGTGAAAGGTACGTGTACACCGCCTGAATATTGGTTATAATTTAGTGCCTTCGTGCGTCGTTCTTATTCTATATTATTCAGAATCTGTAATCATTCGAAGCCAATTATTCCATTCATCCACCCACCCACCCACCCAGCCATCTGTCAATCCATCAGTCAGACAGTAAGTCAATTGATAAACATTCTAACTGAGGATTTAAAAATCAGCCATGCCCCAATTCAATTGTTTTATGTAGGTTTTGAAAACCAGTGCAAAACCGACATTCTTAAAGCCGGGGGCAACTTTGATAATCAGCAGGGGAGAGCGGGGCTGAGTAGCAGGCTTTGAATTTCAAATTCAAAGCCTGTCCCGGGCCAGGCCTTGAATTTAAAATTCAAGAGCTTTTAATACGTGTGGGATATGATTTTACTCATTTGCGCATGTACGTGACGTATAATCCGAAGACAAGCGACGTAATTTTTCAAAGCTTCGAAGAATTCCTTGTAGTTTATTACCAAGCTAAGAGTTTCCATCGAATGCTCAATCTCCCACAAGTCAAAAGAAAAGAAGAAGAATATGTTTATTGGGACTTTGAAAATTAACATCTTACATCAAAGTAAATCCAATAAATTAAGAAAAAAAAAAAAAAAAAAAAAAAGAACTAATTATATAATAGGTGAACTTTACTCATTAACATTAACCTAAGACACAATCATTGTAATTCACTAATATGTCATAACAAAATTTACGCACTAACTGCATTATTGATGGATCAACCATTGTAAAGATACAATAACCAATAAAAGGAAATCTGTAACACCGTGAAAAAAAAGAAGAAAAATATACTTAACTTTACTGTAGTATTGGTTATTGTATTCATTACACACCGACGCAGACTATACTAGTTTACTCCCTAGTTTCCATTGTAAAGATATATAAGAACAATTTTTTAAGTCAAAAAGACAAAACGAGTTATTAACACTACGTATGTCGTGTAGAAATTGTTGCCTAAATTCAACTAATTAACCGTAAGAGCAACGCATCAGATAATGATATTCATCACCAACCTCATTTAAATGACATAATTTGCATTTTCTTTCATTATAAGATATTTTTTTGTAGCGACCAGACTCAACAGGTAACTTATGAGCGGATAGTCTTAATCTCGTTACGGCTTGGCGATATTTTAATTTTATATATTTTAAAAGACGATTTCAAAATGTCTCCTAAACAATGGAATGGGGGGGGGGGGGGGCGTGACTGATTTTTAAACAAGTTCAAACGCTAGCGTTTGAACCTTCATTTAAAGTTAAGGTTGCCCCTAGTATTGTGTATAAAATGTATGACAAAAACATATGACAGACTCGGACGTAGAAAATTGACCTCAAATTTTATTCTCAAAAGGGGTGCGTGTTGGAGCGGGGGTGGGGTGAGGTAAAGGTTCTTCTGGTTTTCCTGTACTTGTACGCATGGTTGAAAACTGTTCTTATAAATTTCTTCACCTCTAGCCACTGAAGTATACCATTTGATGTTTACTAATTGCTATTTCCCATATCATTTAGATCCCAATACAGGATCTTTGCCGACAACCACCATCATTTCAGCAGTCGTTGGTATAGTTGCAGCCATATTGCTTGCGGTTGTGATAGTGTGGATACTAAAACGGCGTCAGTGGTAAGACGAAAAACCTAGCATATTAATATTTTAGATGCCAGTTTTTAAAGATCTTAATCATGCTAAACTAGGCATTCCTTGCAACTTGTCTCGCAATTTTATTGCGAGACAAGTTGCACGAGACATTTGCCTGGTTTAACATACCAAAAGTGCGTGATTTTCAGTTTTACTTTTCGCAACAGTTGCGGGAACAAAATTGCGAGACACTTCTAGAATGTACACTAGGTAATATCTCGTGCAACTTGTCTTGCAACAAAATTGCAAATTGCAAGGAAAACTGCCTAGTATAACAGCACCAGTGTGGGCAATATCCTCGCATGTGAAGGATAGAAATGTTATCTTCACTGTGTAAGAGGTTTCAGAAACAGAAGAAATTATGATATTTCATCGATATCTATATAATAAAGTGCAATAATTCTTCGTGGCTGCCATCTAAGCTTCTGGTAGAAGGAGTTTATTTGTACCTAGAATCCCTCTAAATTCACATTTCAGTACCCATAAAGATAGATAGCAAGACAGTACCTTCTTAAAGCTCACTCGCACGCACAACGTCGATAAAACGTTGTATTGTCACAAAGCATGACCGCTGACCAAACCACAGGGACCCCGACTATGACAGAGGCTCCCCGACTGCGGCAATGACTTCCAGATGACTGGTCCCCGCGAATTTCCAGAACCTCATCTCCTCACTATGATCTCGATTTTATCATCAATAATAAAAAATAAATTTATCCTTTCTCGGATTTATGATTTTGTAACAGGATTATTCGTCTTTCCGAAATTCAAAGGAAAGACTGGTCACGAACTCCATCTCGTCCCCAAAACCAATCCCAGAATTCAATGCAAGATGGTGGCACTTTTTGATCTTGTCCCCAAATCAGCTCCACAATTCTGTGCGTCATGAGTTCGTTTCCAGTCCCCGTTGAATTCCGGAAAGGCGCATTATAAGTTATTCTTGTCAATGTTGAACACTTATGTAGAGACTCCTTCTTCCCCCTGCCACCCCTCGTACTGTTGCGACAACAGTCTAATATTCTGAATTTTATATATTTATAGCATATGTACTGGACAGTCTCAAAACCCAAGTAATGATCGCAAACCTATTGTATATGGACCCAAGAGGGACACAAATGAGCTGGGACAGCTTCATGGCCCCTATTATATCTCCAACCCAGCATTTGACGACGGATCTAATGACCATATTTACGCTAAAATACAGGACCAACCACAAACTTTATATGTTAATGTTGGAGAATCAGTATATCAAAACCATGGTGTTAATGTTGGAGAATCAGTATATCAAAACCATGGTGTTAATGTTGGAGAATCAGTATATCAAAACCATGGTGTTAATGTTGGAGAATCAGTATATCAAAACCATGGTATCGTTGAAACGTCGCAAGCCTGAACTGAAAGAGTTCAACCTTCCTGAAAATAGAACCAGCTGTATGAAAATAAGAATACTATCGATACACAGACCCATTAATCATAACAACACCAGTACCAAGAAACAATTACGTTCATTTTCCCACACCGGGTAAAACGTCACAAAAATGGGTTTACACCTTTTTTAGGAATAACTCAAAAGTTAGGATACAATGTCTTCGTTATTCTATTTTTTAAAAAGTCGTATCAAGTTTAAAATATTGCAAAAGCATATAGAAGTGCAGTATTTTTTTCCTGTTTACTTTGCAAAATCACCTAATTTTTTTGTATCACACTAAATGCTAATTTTGCGAACTAACTTTTTTAAAGTAAACTAGCAGTATCAAATTGCAAAAAGATGTATAACCTGCTTTAACCATTCTTTACAATGAATTTCCAATTTGAAAAATCACCTTCATTACTGTTCTTTCGTTTCCTTTTTTGTCCAAAATATCTTGGAAAACTTAAGTATGAGGAATGACTAGCGCCTGGTCAAAATTATCATTTACACCAAATTTTAGGATATTTTCGGATCGATCGTAGAAGTCATTTTAGCCCTTTTATCGTGCTTTAAAAGAGTCGATTTGCTGCATTGTGCTTTATTTTGACGTATTCTTCAACCATAAACGAGAATAAATTATTAAGTACATTTTGTATAAAGGGCGAGGAACGCCTGGTCAAATCAATTTTACACCTGGTCAAATCTTCGATTTTTCTCAGTGATTTTTCAGTTGGTGTAAAATCGAGGAATTAGACCAGGCATTACTCAATCACCGCATCTTTGGAATTGATTGATAATGCTTGGTTCTTCTTGGATTTTACGCTTTTCCTCAAGGTATAAATACAGAATAAAGCCAGTTCTAACTGTTTAGAAGTGTTTGCTCTATTTTGGGTGGATTACAGTCCGCTGGTAGGGTTGGATTTCCTCCAGTTTTTGAGTTAACCCTCACTGTAAAGTAAACGGATCGATTTGGAATTATTTTTCATATCAAGCCATGCATTAAAAGTGGTAAATTGGTAAGTTGGACTTTACTGAAGTGTATCATTCAAGAGGTGAAGTATGAGGGGCGCCTTTATCAAAATTTGGTATACATACACGCTTTATGCATGAAGTATACCTCAAATGTATACTTTAAGCATACTTCAGTAGTATACTTTAAAAATCCATTAATTTAGAACACTTTTTGTGTACTTTTAGTATACTACGATACAGAGACTATATAAAAGGATTCACGGCTATCGAATGATAATGAACTTTAACGAACGCTTACATAAAATTACATAAGGTATAACGAGTCCACACTGCAGGCTCGATCATCAACTAAGATTCAACGCACTCTTCCTGGTCCTTCCCCTGCTTTCTCAGGATTGATGTTTTCATCTGTGTGTTTGAAATTGTCTTGTAAGATATTGCATTGAAAACTTAAAATGTGTATCTTCATTTTCGCGAAATTTAGTTCCCTTAAACTCAATTTTTCTGCGAAATCGCGAATATTAATAGTCTCGCGAAATATGCCTCTTAATGTTTCGCGAATTTAAGTGATCGCAAAAATTAGTAACACTGATAGTAACAAGGTATCTACAAATGGTTAGACCTTCACTGCGGCTCGGGTGACCAAGTAAATGGCGGCCCTGTCTTACTTTAAACATAAGGGGCCATAACGTTATCCGCGCAGTGCTTAGCTACGAATGTGTGCCACCCACATTAAATAATAAGAGGTTATTAAGCGAGCGCGAGGTCTGTACGGGAAAATATCAGACCGAGGTCTTGACAGTACGGACCGAGCCGTTAGGCGAGGTCAATACATAAAAGACCGAGGTCTGATATTTTCCCGTACAGACCGAGCAAGCGAGGTTAATAAATCGTTTATTATATGGCTTTTTTTTAGCTGCGTCGACGAAAGACAGGCAAACTTAACTTACCGGTCTGAGATGGGAAAGTATCAGACCGGAAATCAGCCAATCAGAGCGCGCGTACTATCGTAGCTATATAATAAAGATTTTTACTTTTACTTTAAACACTGCTTTTTTGTGTGGGGAATATACATTTGGTTCTCCATTCCTCCCATGCCACTCAAAGAGTCCACTGTTAGTGCTCACATAAGAGTGAAAAACAACTTCTTTATACCTTGAGTTTATTTTTATTCGTGCGCTAGCTGAACTGAAGAAGGCTTTAATTATGGAACAGAAGTTATTAATTACGTTCGGTGTATCTACAGGATTTAATTCTATAGTTTTGTTGTGTAGCCATCGATGCCAACATCTCCCGACAGACAGTTGCTGGTACCACCGTTTAGTGACTCCGACGTTACCGCAAATGAAAGCGATACTGAACCAGAGGAACAGCGTCCTGAACCATTCCAATATTCCCGCCTGTCTTAAAAGGTTTGATAAACAGTCTTAGGACCCTTGGATATTATAGAAATTTATTATCTGGGAATTTAGTTTGGGTAATTAAAGCAGTGATATGTTCAAGGACAGTAAGGATTGGCATGAAATGTTAAGGTGTAATGCACCATCATGGCATGTGTCGGGTAATGCGGAAGGCATGTGTCAGTATGGTGCATGCGCTGTGGCTAGGCATACTCTTTCACGGTGCAGTGTGTAAGTGAAGTGGCGTGCTTTAATGTGAGGCGTCGAGGAAGTAATACGGTGCACGGTGTCGATGAAATGATTTGCTGTGCTTCATGGTGTAAGTGAAGCGATATACGATGCAGTGTGAAGGAGGTTTTAGGTGTTGCGCAGTGCTGAGCCGTGCTGTATCGTGCCTTGCCTTAGTGTGGTGTGTGGTGTGGTGCGGTGTAGTGTGGTATGGTATGGTGTGGTGTGGTTTAGGTGCAGTGTAAAGGAAGTTTTAGTTGTTGGGCAGTGCTTAGCCATGCTGTGTCATGCCTTGCATTGGTGTGGTGTGATGAGATGTGGTGTGGTGTAGTGTAGTATGGTGTGGTGTGATGTGATGTGGTGTATGTGGTGTAGACAGTGTAGTGTGGGTGCTGTGTGGTGTGGCGTACTGTGGTGTGGCGTACTGTGGTGTGATTTAGCGTGTGTTGAGTTGATGACGTGGTGATGGTGTGGTGGGTTCTGGGGTGGGGTGGGTTGTGCCATTTTATAGGCTAGTATAATCGTGAGGCACACATTTGACTTAATTCTTCGGAAGTTGGGAATAAAATAATGACAAATATAATTGCGTTATTTAGGAGCAAGGAGTTTCCCGTTGTCTGTAACAGCAAATGGAGACGTAAAACCTTCAGCGCCATTAGAAACAAGAGAACACAGCAAAAGTGAGATTTTATCACCAAGAACTTTGATACTCTGCACCCTGCAGACCTGGATAGAAATAAATCAAGCAGTACTCAGGGTCTAGTAGGCCAAGTATTGAACAGTGAGGGACTTCCCGTACTTCTGGCGAGAAGCGCGTGCGTAATACAGGGATCCCATTTTAGGGATTCAATAGTTTGTCCTGATAATGCTGGAATGGGTATCAATGCTTATGCTGATTAATATTCATAAGATACCAAAACAACTCGCTTGGGTTGTAGAAAAAATAACTTAAGAGACTGATCCTCGGATATCTCGTCAACGATTCGAACGCACGCTCGATTTGCATTCTGGAAGTTGAGGACACACAAACTCCTCTCACCGAAACCGTAATATCTGACATTTTTGGTGTTTATAGGGTTTTAGTGAGGTAACTGCGTGGCAACAACAAGAATGCAAAGTGAGCACTCGCATGGGTAACGTCATTATAATCATTTGTTTTAAACATACCGGAATAGACCTCTACTTTGAGGCGCTGCGTTTACACGGTACTGGAGGAATTTAAATCCGTTTCAAAATTGGCCCAGTTAAGCCTTTAGTTTACACGGATCTACTGAGATCCGGACTAGTTCTGTGCCGCTTGACCGGACTAGTTTTATACTTGCGCCAATGGAAAATCAACTGACATAAACACGGTTCCATGTAAACAGAGATTGAACCAGTACAATTTTTTACCGGGCACAGTTTATCCGGTACCGTGTAAACGCAGCCTGAAAGTAATGTTCACCCATTCCAGACCACTTGTCATCCTCTGAGAAATAAGATTCTTTGTTTATCCATATTAATGCATCTTCTCGAGGGCTACCGAGAAACAAAGAAACAATACCCAAAGGAATGACACGTGGTCTGAAATTGGAAAACATTACACCCAAAATAAATAGGTCTACTTCGTCAAGGATCAAATTAAGACACGCTAACACCTACGTAATGGGTCCTAATTCGGGTTTTCCAGACACTTTTTGGGTTTTGCTTGTGTTTTATTTACAGGGCAACAACAGTTTGGTGTTTGATACCAAGATTGAGTGAGTGTGCAGCTATGGCTGGTACCAGTGCTACACTCGCTCTAGTCTGAAGAATCATATGGTTTATTTTGACTTCATTTTAATCTTGATGATATTGTCGTGTACAGGGTAACCGCAGAGAAAAGTCAGAGGATTTACTGGTCGCGCAAGCTCGGTTGGTTGCCGTACCTAACGATAGCGTGATTTTTTCGTATGGATTTTTCATCCGGACCTCTCCGCAAAAGTTACAAACTGCGTTCGATAATTTTGCTTACCCATGCCTATAATAAACCATTTACTGACCAAGCTTGTTCGGTCCGGATTGGGAGATATTGGTCTCGTTCTTTTTTTGTGTGTATGGACCTCGCCCTACAGGCTTGGTCTATATAAAGACGAAAAGAGAATTCGACCAATATCCCCACATCTGGACCTCACACTTGGTCAATTATTCCTATATTATGGACGATTCTATCCCCTTTCATAGACAAGCTGTAACGTAGGATAGCTGGCTCATAGATTAGCTGAATTTTATGGTCGATTCTTTGCTAAACACATACTCTTCTCAGTGAGGATAAGGCGAAAGCTCACTCTGTGGTTGGAAAACGTCTGTGAAGCACTTAGTTAATCCGTACGCGACAATGGTACCCTAATTTCATTTTTTAATCTTGGTATGCTGACTATATACCAAAATAACTTCTTCTAAAAATTGGGTACACACTTAAGCGATAGTCATTTACAGGTGCACTTTAGATTTTCTAATTGATAACTACATACATACCCATAATACTCATTAACTATAGAAATTAATTTGTTTGTAATCTGACTTATCGGGTGTCAAACGTAATGTAAGCCTTTCTGGTGGACATTAGACTACAGTCCAGTTGCTGCGCAGCTGGTACCGCCCTTCGTCTTGGCGACTACTGAGCTCAAACAACTTTAAATCAAATTTACAATTTCTGATGTCGAGTATTTTAGTTTCAGCTCATTGATGCACGTGACTTTGAGGGCCGTACTGCTATCTAACGCTATTTATTAGTTACGATTGTGTTCAGTTTCGCCGGAAATAGAAGCAACTCTAATAGTGTGCTGCATTTTAAGAGGTATCTAAAGGAAATGCGTTGGCTTTATTTTCTTTGGCGACTAGCCTCGTATCTTCAATCCTAGTATGGTGACGTAATTGGGGTACGTACAGATCACGTAATCAACCACAATGTCAAGTGCCCCAACCAACCATCAGCTCTCGGCTTTACTCTTACCATTATGCATAGCGAGCAAGATTTGTACTAGGAAAGGGACGTTTGTTACCATTGGCGACACAGTTACGGTTGAAAAGCATTGTGGTCGTGTACCGTCGTTATGCCCAATCACGTGACTTTAAAAATGCAGATGTTTAAAACCAAGCGTTTTTTCCCTTGATAAGGGAGTATTTTTGTAGCTGATTATTTATTCGCCTACTGTCTGATGTTACTAGATTTTTTATTGTAGAGCATTTCCTACTTGGATGTAAATACAATTTTTTTTGTAACAGTCCTGCCTTAGAGGCTTTGACGAAGACTACTGAAGTATAAAGTGGAAAGGTATATAGAAATAAGAGGGTTGTCCAATACTCTGACAAAATTATGCATAGCATTGTATTGTATTATATTGCTATAACAATAGTTTAACAATATATTCTAGAACGAAACAATACAACACAATGAATTACAATACAATGCTATATGCATAAATTTTGTCAGAGTATTGGACAACCCTCTTATTTCTATATTGGACAAGTATGAGAAATAAAGCTATTTTGTACAAACCTCACTTGTTTATTCTTTCAAAGGTGGATACAGAATATTAAAAACCAGGAGGGGAGGGAGGGATCAAGATAGGTGGCATAGCAGTAAAACGTTAGCCTATCACCAGTTTCAGTCCAACTAGGGGTCGGGTCGTTGGTTCGAGCCCTACGGATGCCACATGTGAGTAGAGTTTGTTAGTTGTATTGTTCTCTACCTTGCCACGAGGGTTTTTCTCCGGTTTTCCTCCCTCCGTGAAAATTGAATGTGAGCTTACAGTTATATGTTTAGAACAGTTTATGTAGAGGTGGTATGTGACACTGACACTGACACTGCGACTGCGCTAGAACATTACGTAATGTATACAATATGTGCGGCCGATCTATATCGGATATACAAGCTCGAGCCGCAAACGAGAGATTGTATATCGGATACAGATCGGAAGCGAATATTCTATATGGCTTATGATACGTCTAGGTTACCCTAGATAGAGTTTGAATAAATTTTGAACATACATGCGAATTTGACAAAGAAAATAAGCTTTAAACTTTATGCAACTCAGGATGATTTTGTATCAGATATATAAAATCTTCCACACGATTTTCGCATGCTCTTGAATGAACCCTTAACACATTCAACTCATTGATTTGGGGTGGTTTTAGCCCTCTTCCCAT
>WUAP02138438.1:0-12636 GCA_015163945.2 Stichodactyla helianthus
GAATAATAAAACAATTATTGAACTCGGCTTTCACAAAATATTGTGATTTGTTAGTGTCTCGCAAGCAATTATTTGCCGATGCCGAAGGCAGAGGCAAATAATTGCCCGCTCGCCACTAACAAATCACAATATTTTGTTCAGCCTCGTCCAATAATTGCTTATTATGTGTATGGGGATACACATATCTCGGGGGTACACATATCACTGTGACACCCCACACAGTCACCCCTCCCCCATGATCAGTGGTAGGTCCTGATCAGTTGTGCAGTCTCGTGACAACTAAATAGCGCGGGCTTACCTCAGTATTTGCTCATAAAGAAAGTATATTTGAAATACCAAAACAAAATTAAAGGGACACATTTACCTCCAGCCGCTTTTCATGTGCACATGTGAATCATTTCTGTGAGATTTCAAGCTCGAAGACAATCTGAATAATGCCGTTTGACCTGACTGCAAGGCCATAGTGGATGCCATTGTTGTTCGATGATTGGCACGATCTTCTAGTCGTCTTTCTGCACTGGCTTTTATCTTAGGGGAAATCCTCCCTAGATACTCATCTCAAGCTCTCAGAGGTTTCTTACGTCGTTTAGTAGCTATATGTTTTGGTTGATGTACTAATTGATGTTTTGAGCCTTGTTTTCTGTTGGGCATTAGTTACCGAATCCTGTGCAGCCAACCAAACTTGTCTACAAATATCTGCTTAAATTACCTCAAAAGCGACCAAAAAGGCACAGCTTGGCATAGCTAAATCACCGTTAGAGGAATTACTGTCCCATTAAAGACATTTCGATTATTTCATACATTTTCGCCGTCATCTCTGAGTGTTTTCACAATGGTCCCATTAAAGCTGTTCTGTAGGTGTGTTATTGTTTGGGTGATTTGTTGTTCGACATCAAGATCAGCTCCTCTGACAGAATCGATTGTCAAGTCATGGTCGGAAAAAGTAGAGCAATATTTCTTAAAGCTAGCTGAAGAAGGCTTAAAGACCAAAGAACTGCAGCAGTTTTACGACAGTGCAGTTTATACGGTGGAGGACAAGAAAGGTTCTGAAACCGTTAGTTCAGTCAAATCAAGACTGGGGAATTATTTTGTCAAGAAAGAGCAAGCAGCGAGGGTGAGTAGAAAAAGCGAGCTTAATTTTATCATCAAACTTTAGAGTATAGCTTTATTTTGCTTACGATTTCGAGATTAGGTTTTTTAATTTAAGGGAAAAACTGACTACGGAGTAGTAAATGATTTCTTGTGTATTTTCGTAATTACGCGACCTAGAGCACGCCAGATGTCTGGGATTTTGGCTTCCGTCAATCAAAATAATTACTAACTCAGATTGTTGAAACTTTGATTGGCGGAAGCCAAAATCCCAGACTTTTGCAGTCGTCGCTCAATGTCTGGGTCGCGTAATTTTGAAAATAGGTGTATTGTTATGTTGTTGTAATTGTTGTTGTTGTTGTTGTTGTGATTGTGGTTCAGTACTTGTGAATAATCTTTCCGGGGGGTGAGTGCATTAATTATCAGTATTTTTGTACAGCAAATAGCAAAACGAAAATTTGTTTCATAGGCTTGGAGAAATTGAATATTTTAATTTTTTAAAGCCATATCTTGTAATTGGGTAAACTTGATAATTTCTTTGGTTTTGAATGAAAATTAAATAATACAGTATGACATCTCGCTGCATAATATAGTTATTTACTGACCTCACTCAGTCCATATAGTGAAAAACTGTACCCGAGGTCTTGAATATATGGACTGAGGTTGCAGGCCAAGGTCTGTTTTCAAGACCCGGAGGAGACAGTTTTTCACTATATGGACCGAGCAAGGGCAGTAAATAACATGTTTATTTTTTCCCCTTTTTAGTTATTAATTATTTTTTCCATACAATTTTACCATGCTCAAGCCAGGATACAGTTGGACCGGACATATTGTGAAAAAAACAGACTGCTCACGAGCCAATCATAGGATACTGTGTGCTTTCCTGGGATACTGGAACGGAAGAAAAAAATAAATATTTTGTTTTATAATTATATAAAGATTTTAATTGTTTTTTCTAACATTTTCAAAAAAAGTCTTTTTCTCAGCTATACTACCTAATTGATTTTAATATCTAATGCCCATCTATCCAGCTGGTGATTCTCTCTTTCAAGTTAAGGTTTAAATCATTGATAGGGATACCCATTTTTTATATTACTCAGAAATCAAACACTGTTTTATCCTCTGACAATGAACAGAGTTTGCACTCTGTGGTCCCTTTTGTAAACAAAACTCCCTAATTTACTGTGAGAAAGGAAATTAGATGTCAGCTCTACCATTATGTTTGCATAGCATTTCTAATAGTCATATTAGCAGTTTGAAGTCAAGACAATTTTTGTCTCACATCCTATTTGAGTTTACTCTCTCCAGCCATGGAGTTCTCAAATTTAGCCATTTTGATCAGTTAAGTCTACTTTATTCAGTTTGATTTTGTTATAGCTATACTAGTTAATTTGCATCAGGAAGACTTTATGCCTGATAAGAGTCTTATCACTTTATCTTGACATTTTTCATTATTAACATTGGATAGAAACATTAAAGATTCTTGAATGCATTATTTATTATGAAATACAAAAAAGCCATTTGTGGATTAAAGTAATATATTTTAGACTTTATAAGTTTATCTGAATTTGTAATTTTGGGGCTGAAAATGGTAGAACGCATTTTTTCTCAATCTTTTCCACAAATCTCCTGTTTTGATGACTTCATCTGATGTCATTAATTTTAAATTTTTTCCTAAACTATTCCCCAGGCATTATGAATTATGAAATAATTGAGGCTAAGGTTAATTTCTAGTCTGATCTCATGAATCAGAATTTAGAAAAAAAGGAAAAATTGTGGGCGTGAATTAATCTCATGTGACTGCCTACCTAGGCTTATGAAATAAAAAAATTAAAGCATAGATTTGTCAAACTTATATTTTTGAAGAGTGCAAAAATCTATCTTGCATGATCATAAATTGTTTCATCATTTTTTGTCTGTAATCAGTATTTTTTTTTTTAATTAGAATTAATTTATTTAACCCAATTAAGGATTATTTTGCAGAAAGTTGTAGAGCAAGTTCAGCAACTACATGATGAATTTTATACCAATACAACTCTACAAGAAATGGCCAAAGTGAAATATTTGAAAGATCTGGGAAAGAAATACTATGCTGATAAAGATATCATTAAAACATTACCCTATTTGGATTTCAACAGGTAAGTTAAGTTTTTCAACGAAGCAAATTACTCAACCCATGATTGTGGTTATTTGGATGTGTGATAACAATTAGCATAAAATTTTATCAACTTTTATTTTATCTTCTAGAATTATACATGGTTTGAGAAGCCATATCAAACACCTAAAAGATTATATAATCTTCTAGAATATTCAATTGCCTGGAAGTCAGTTAGGAAAAGTTGGCTGTGCCTCATTTTTTCAACCCACTTCTTGGTGTTTGGACACTCTTTCCTGTGTTCGATCATTATATCAAAAATGGAAATAAATAGAGTAGATTTCATAAGACTGCAAAAATAAAGCAAAAGGCTATTCTTTGTTTTGTTATTTTACTGTGTGTTTATTATGTTTTAGGTTATTTAAGTTGAGGGTGAGTACAGAGCAGAGTGCTGTCAAGATATCTGATCAGATTGTAAGGAATGATCCTAAGGTTATTGAGACAGTATACTGGTCTTCTGGTTTGGATGAGATATTTAAGAAAAATTTGAAGGAAGATCCAGAACTAAGGTAAACAGATCTCTTATTATATACACTAATATATAAATATTTTATTCTAGAGGCTCAAGGTCATGGCCTTTTCTTGACAAAAGTCAAATGGTTGCCCAGCAGAATGTCATTTCTACTGTGGCCAAAACTGCAAATAGATTAGGGAGTAAGAAGATTGGGAGCATATAAAAATGACCATTAAATTATGTATGGCAAGCAACATAAGAGTTTACATACAAGAAGATAATTTGTGCAATTTTTAGTCTACTTGTTTGCATGCTCTTAGTCATAAGAGAAGATTGCAGTACTGTATATTGTATAAGGCTCCTTTCAAGTTGGAATAAAATTTCCCAACATCTTTCTGAAAATCTCATACGGAACAGCTTCAACCATGCTCTGCTAAGCTATAGAAGCAAGCAGGAAGTGGGAAAGCATGAAAGACAAGCTGCAGGCAACTTAGTTTTTCTCCTCACTTCTTGAGTGAATTTGACACCTTCCTAAGTGCTTCTATAGCTGATTGGAGCTAATTTTAAGCTGTTCTACTTGTTTTATAATATACTAGGAAAAAAAATGAAAAACATTTTAACTTTCCTCTGAGCTTTTTTCTTTTGGAAAAGCCACCACAATGAATAGACCCATACTTCATACTCTGGTGGGGCACAGACTTTGCCAATCAGGGCAGTAGTGACTAATTGTATGTTATATTAGATTGTAACTTCACATTAAAGTGGAATGTTCTTGCTCATAAAGTGGCCTTAATTTCCAGGTGGCAAAACTTTGGTTCAGTAGAAGGTGTCCTGCGTCAGTATCCCAGCAGTGAATGGCAGACCAATTTCGCTGGGTTCCGCATTGACTATGACCCTCGCATGAGGCCTTGGTACATAGGTGCTACCTCGGGGCCCAAAGATATCATCATTGTTCTTGACTGTAGTCTTTCAATGAAAGGAAAGAGGCTCTCCATGGCCAAAGAAGTTGCTAAGACAGTCTTAAATACATTAACCAAACAAGACTTTGTTAATGTTATCTGTGGTCATGCAAGTAATTGGGATGAAGTTGGAAAGTAAGTTGAAATACTAGATAGATCATCTTTGGATGGTTATAGTGTTGCTTAATCAAACTAAATTCTAGTAGGCAGTAGCAGTGTTTTTCCCTTTATATATAGGTAATAGTGAACAATCTGCACCGTACGATAAGTGGTCGGCAAGGTAATGGTAAGTGGTTGGTAAGGTAACGGTAAGTGGTTGGTAAGGTAACAGTAAATGGTCGGTAAGTGTTCGGTAAGGTAACGGTAACATATGGTCGGTAAGATAATGGTAAGGTAACAGTAAGGTAACAGTAAGATAACGGTAATAAAATTAAGTTTAATTCAGCTTTATTTGGTCTATTTTTCATCTCTTAAAGAATAAACATAGTGTTGAAGAGATATAGGTAGCAGTAGAAGCATTAAGGTTTGACTTTTATCAATGTTTTGGCTCTGAAAAGAGCCTTTGTTTTTGGTGTTTTATCTTTAATAACCAGCAGCGATGTCTCGAAGTATTGCGTGTAGCAGATCACTGTGGTCATTTCTTCGCTTCCACGTAAACTCATCGAGGTATTCTGGAACTTTTTCATAACGGGTGCCACTCATTCTTTTGAATTTCCGCTTTACTGTGCTCCAAAGTCCCTCGGTGGTGTTGGTGTGGACGCCTGTGTGCAGATCGACAAAGTTCTTGGAATGGTTGACCATAAGATCGTTTCCTTTATTAAAAAAAAAATTTAACATGTTGTAGGTCTTTTACGACTCACCAAATTTTAAATGAAATACCCATCTTAGAGTGTAAGTGGTAAGCGGTCAGTAAGATAATGGTAAGGTAAAGATACTGGTAAGGTAACGGTAAGTGGTTGGCGAACGGAGTTACCGACCACTTACCGTACGGTGCAGATTGTTCACTATTACCTTATATATAGCATTTGGGCCATAAGAAACTGGGGGAAAATGAGGTTCCATAACTTAGGTATGGACTGATCAAGCAAGGTTAATAACTTAAAGATGTTTATTATATGGCAAGGCAGACACAAAAATAAGGTTGGTGGTCAATACCGTAAGTTATGGACTGTAAATTGGCCAATGGGAGCACATGAAATTACCTAGTTGTCATATGATGATAATATAGTTATTTTATTTTATTTTATGAGTGTTGGGATAATGAATTCCATTGCATTATAGCTTGAATAAATCCTTTTGCTCATTCCTTCCCTTTCTATTTTTAGATATTATGAATATAACACTGAAGTATTAAGCTGTCAAAAAGATCGCCTTGTGCCAGCCTCTACTTCACATAAGAAAGATCTGATAGAAAAGATTGACAATCTAAAGGCTGGTGGTACAAGTGAGCTCAAGTAAGTATTACATTACTTTTATGGCCAGCAGCAAATCAAGGGGGGCTGAGATGCATGTGACACCTCTTCCCATTAGGTATTGAATGTGTTTTGGGGAGGGGAGGGATGAGTTATTTAGACAAGTGACTTTGACTCGCATTTTGAAAATCCTGACTCCCCCTCCCTGGTTTTTGTCTCCAAAGTTGTCTGGACAGCTACTCTATGCTAGTTCTTATTGTCTTATTGCATTTGAGCAATATGCAATTGCAGTAACTTTCTGGATGTGTGATTCATAAAGTTCAAAAGTTTGTATAGTCAGATTGCTTCCATTTACTTCCATGTTGGTTTTAGAAAAGCTTTCAAGATAGCCTTCAACCTCCTGCAAGGAAGAGCCAAGACTGGATGCCAAAGTATCATTATCTTTGTTACTGATGGTTTGGATAATGATGGTGATCCAGTGCGCTGTGGGACAGGTTACTATACTAGGAGTGGTTACGTTCCTGGTCAGCTGTGTAAATATGACTGGAATGATGTCTGGGACGAAGTGGAGAAACTGAACAAATATGTAAGCCCTAAGGTAGGACACATTTTAATAGATGTGGTTTGTTTTTTTTTATAAAAAAGATTTGCACAATGAGGTGACAGAAGCCATTTAAGATGGCAGAAACAATAAAAGGCTCCTTCGTGTATCAGAGTATGGATTATGCAATTCACTAGAAACAAAAGCTGAAAACAATAAAATGAAGGTAAAGAATACCTTGCAATACAAAGAACCCTAACCAAGAATACAATAGTTTCTGGTACACAAAGAAGGAGCCCAATGAAATTGTTTTATGAGGAAGAACTCAATCACTTAGAGGAAAGAGATCCTATAGTTTTGCCAACAGTAATTACTGGTACCTGCCATCATGTGGTCATGCAAGACCTCTAATTGAAACATTAACAGTTATCAGTTATCAGCACATTGGTAGCATGTGCTCTCATTACAACGTATACAGAGGTCTCATTTTAGATTTTACTTTAATTATTTTGTGAAATGTTTTCCCTCATGTTTTTATAATTCTATAAAACTTGCTTGTTTACAGACTCGTATCTTCTCTTATCTGACCAATGACAATGGTGGTGAGGAATTCCCAGGTAAACTAGCCTGTGACAACAATGGTTACATGAAGAAACTTGTTGAAAGTGAGAACATCATATCCCAGATGCAAGACTACTATAGCTTCCTGGCATCAAACACCATCAGCATCAACAATGTCACTTGGACATCACCGTACCTGGATGCATCTGGTTTAGGGTTGATGGTGACAGTTGCAATACCAGTGACAAGCAAGCTAACTAACAAGTAAGAAAGGTTCTTTCAATTTTATCCTGGTGGTTGAAATATAGACTTCCTTGGTTTGGGTGTAGCATTTTCCTATTTCAGACCATGTCATCCTCTTGGAAATATGATTCCTTATTTGGGGTTCATTTGTAATACCTATTTCTTCTCAAGCATTTCTGAGAAACAAAGAGATAAAACCCAAGGGTTATAGATGTTATAACTGGCAAATTTGTAAATTGTAAAAAGAATTATAAAATTTATCTATCAAGTGGACTTTGAACATTTGACAATCACAGTACATGGTAGTAAATTTATGCAAAGTTATTGCCACTTACCTAAAATGCATATTGTTACTTTCAGAGGTTCAAGGCTACCTGTGCTTGATAATGCAGGTAACCTAAGCAAGGAACCTTAATTAACATGTGATATTTCCCTTGTTATTCAGGACTATTGGAGTTGTTGGTATTGATGCCACTTTAGAGGAAATTGAGAATGTGTTGCTCAATGATCAGTGGGGATCAGTGTATGCATTTTTGATCAATAATGAGGGCGAGACAATATTTCATCCCTTGCTGAGACCAAGTACTGAGGTATTATGTTCCTGTAAGACAATGTATAGTAAAATCCAGCTGTTATTAGGATGTGCCACAGGACACAAGGACACTTTTTATTTCTTTTTTATTTTATTTTTTCCCTTCATCATTAATGACATTTACCAATTAGTAAAAGTGATTCATTATTTTTCCTTCATAGCTTGTTGATGATCCAATATTCATTCAAATCAGTGACTTGGAACAGAGAAATGGTATTCCAAAGCAATTCAGTAAAGTCAAGGATGCCATGATAAACGGCAAGACTGGATCCCTAAAAATAGAAGATGCAATACGCAGCATACCCAAGGGTGACTTCCAAGATGGGGTGGTGCTGGTGACGACTCCTTCTACTTACTACTATACCTCGATAAGTGATTCAGTCTATGCCTTTGCTTTCAACCTGGCAGATTCTGATGAACAATTTCGGCACCCCGTTAGACCTTATGATACTTCGGATTTGTCTACAAACTTTTACAATAACATTGAGGGCTATGATGACCGTGAGGTGAAGCAGGTATGTGGTATGTTTTGATAGTAAGAATGGGATTTAAAATGTGCTTTAAAAACAGTTCTGACTCATCACAAAGCCAGTGTAGCTGTTATAAAGTGCCAGCATGTGCATTGTATATGTTTTATGTTACAGACTATTTTTGTTTTGTTTTGTTTTTTCTCTTAATGCAGTGCTTGACCTTAGCAATAGTCCACTAGTCCCTGACTAGTAAAAATTGTCTTTCGGTGGTAAAACTTGAGAACCACCAGCCAATAATTTATCTCTTGGCTAGTGACTTCTCAGCTCCACCAGCCCAAGGGCCAGTGATGAAAAAAGTTAAGGTTCAGCACTGTAATGTAATTTTGAAAAAGGGGGAGTAACCACCTAATCTGCTCCCCCCCCCCAAACCCATTCCCCAAAATGTGCATGTATATATAATTGTAACTCTTTCAATTCTGTCTTTCTCTACAGATAAAATTCATGTAGAAGACATTTAAAGGCCCACTTGCATCCACGGTCCTTTGCGGTCATTTATTTTTGTTTTGAAATGGTACCATTGTTAGAGCATGCTATCTGATTGGTTAGAAAAGATAGCTCGAGTTTTTTTTCCGATTTATATTATCAGAGGATGGATATGGATTTTGTGGAACTACTAATTTGCACAATTTGCTCAATTTTCTGTATGTGAGAAATTCATCGAAGTGCACAATGCACCTTGGATGCAAGTGGGCCTTTAATTATTAGGGGATTGGGTGTCATCAATGAGGGAAGAGGGGCTTTGTATCACAATGTGAATGATATCTAGCTAATTTATGCAATTTATTCACTTCCAGGCTCTTGGAGATCTGTACAGAAATCTCGGTGTGGAGTATAACCTTCCTAAGTATCCTGATATTCACATCACTAAGGATCATGCTACTGTAATGCTTGCACCCAAATGCTACTGCCACCCAAATGACTATTTGTTCCACTACAATATGACAAGCATCATTGTACAGGGACATAAAGTTATGAATAACATGACAGTAAATGTTGGCTGCCCTAATGGCATGTATAACACAGCAGTGGGGTAAGTCCACAATAGCATGAATATAATTTAATTGTCAAATATTAAATAGAATAATATCTTAGTTTGTATTTCTTATGTACTTTGCAGACCAGATGTCATGATGACAGGAAAGATTGAAAAAATTTGGCTCAAACGATCTCATGAAATATTAAAAGATGTGCGTTGGACATATGTTGGAACTCGAAGTGGTGTGTTTAGAAGTTTCCCAGGACACCGTTCAAGAAGGAACTATGATCCAACCAAGTAGGTCAACTCTGAATTTCCTCCACATTTTTTGCAACAAGATCTGACCTTAGCATATTGACCATTTTTCCAGGCGGCCATGGTACCAGCGCACCCTTGTAAATCCTGCAAAGACCTCAATATCCAATGCATACATGGATGCTAGTGGTATAGGTAAAGTAGTGACTGTGTCACAGGCAGTCTTTCAAGGTATTCCATCTGATCAAGACATGTTGGCCATCAACTGTACTGGAGATCATAACCTCAGAGGAGGATGTCCTTGTACTAGGTAATTATTGTTTTTTGCTTTGCCTTCTGTTCTTTCCTCCTCAACTCTAATTTCCCTCCCTTCTTTCCCTACCTCCCCCTTCTTTAATTCCTTCATTTCTGTAATGGACTTTGATATATGATACAGGAGTCATGTGCTCTACGTAATGCAATTTGCTGTAATTTTAGAAGTGATTTCAGTTTTTAGATAAATGCGTTGTAGAAAACCCGTTTTTGTGATACATCAAGAGAATAAACTAAGGAAGATATCGAAACAGGAGTTCGTTTTCACTACAATTTCTATATATTCCTTTTGTCCATCCATCTATACTGTCATCCATCCTCACATTGATCCACACAAGCATCCATCTCAGTCCACCAATACTTTCTTACTCCATCCATCCTGTTTTCCTTCATGTCATTCACTTGTTCTTTCTTTCCCTTCCTTTCTTTCCCTTCCTTTCTTTCCCTTCCTTTCTTTCCCTTCCTTTCTTTTCTTACTTTATCCTTTTCTTCTATTATTCAATTTTTACTCATTTGACAAGATTTTGTAAGAATTGTAAGAACATTTTTTTGTAAGAAAATTGTTTAGCTTACACAAGCTATAAACTACATTACTACATTTATTTTGCTGATATCTCAATTTGTTTTCTTCTAGCAACACTCAGTGCCTCTCTGGAAAGTGTAGAACATATTCAAACAATAAGAAAGTGTGTGCAGGGGACCACGTAGAAGCAGTCACAGCACTAGATATCCTGTACAGTGACTTTCACAAGCAAGTCTACAACCTTATGAAGGCTCCTGATGGAGAGAGATCTTGTGGTCAAAACTACACTTGTCCAGATGGCATACACATTTGTCAGACCAAGTGTTACTTGATTGACAACCTTGCTAACCTGGTGGCAGATCCTAGCTTCCTTACAGTTAGCACCACAGATGAGAGGGAATACAAGAGAGTTTCTCTGGGAAGAAAGGAGGGGGATATCATGAAGCTTTTAATTCAGAGAGGCTTTTTTGAACAGAATCTGAGGGTGGATTTTCAGGGGGTGTGTAGCGTGTCACCCTATGCGCCAAAGGTAGAGTACTCATTTGACCTAACACAAGTCCACTGAATTACACCCAGCATTATTGCAGGTTTTGTTAAATGGAGTGATTTTCTTTTTTTTTTTTTTTTTTGCTGGTCATGGATAGGTTACCCTTGCTGGACTTATTAAGACTCCAGAACAGGAAGATGACTATTACAAAAACAAAGGACCAGTACCTCCATTCAGGAATGAATTTGGATGTATACAGGATGTGGTGGGGTACTCTTCTAATGACAAAGCTCTTGGTAAGTACAATATTTTTAGCATCCATTCATGCACCAAGCTGTTCATCCATCCAACCATCTATCATCATCCATCCATCCATCCATCCATTTATCCATCCATTAATCCATTCATATCCATCCGTCCAACCAATCATGCATCATCCATTTATTTACCAACCAGCTATCCATCCATTCACCTGCCAACACACCCACGCATCCTTCCAACCATCCATTTGTCTAACCACTTATCCATTCAACTCCCTTACCTACATTATTAGGGCTCACACTGCTCCTGAATTCCTCGAAAACTCCTTAAATTTTGAAAATTTCTTCCAGGGCCCTGAAAAACTCCTGGAAAATTTTAATTTTGACACCAACTCCTGGAAAACTCCTTGAATTTTCTATTAGTATTAGGTAAATATTAGAAAAATAAAAATTGTTGAATTGTCTGACATTAAATTTCTAAGTTAAGGACCCTGGAATTTTTATATTTATACCCTGGAAAAGTCCTGGAAAACACCTGGAATTTTATAATCTTCTAGTAGTGCGAACCTTGATTGTGTACCTATCTACCTACCTACCTACCAACCCACCAACGCCCATCCATTCATCATAGAGTAAAAAGTGGTGCTGTTGCATTGTGCATTGTATAACAATTATATCATATTGGAAATCAAGCTAAATACATGTATGGTATATTACTTCACAGGAGCAGGAAAAATCATATCTGGCAAGGTAGATGGTCCATGTGGAAGTGGCAAATACTATGTTGCAGGGCTTCCACAAACAAACTTATACCTGTTAGTAGTAGAAAACTGGAGTGATTACAGGCAGTCTTATTTCTATAACTTTAACTGCCACATTAGCAATAAAGTCTATGATGCAGGGGCATTTCGAATAGTTAATGGAACATGTGCACACATTGAAACAAAAGAACCTCTTAACACTAAAAAGAAATGCCCTGCTTTGATGAATGTCAAACTGCAATGCAGTTATAATTCAGCTGCTATATTAGGGTTTTTCCCGAGTGCTATCATTATAGTTTTAAATCTAGTCAGCTTTTACTTGATTATTTACTGAGAAGAATTATAAAAATTATCATATTGAATTTAGAGCAAATTTGTTCAGAATAGTACATTTCAGGGTTAATGAAAAACAGAGTTGGTCACCCTGTGGATGAGCTTGGGAGCCAAACAATAGGCCCCTTGCAGCATGTTGGAATGCAGCTGAATTTGGAGGGCAAGACAAAAGAATCTCAACTCCAGAGAACCA
>WUAP02138449.1:0-12636 GCA_015163945.2 Stichodactyla helianthus
TCATCATCAGTAGACTGCATTATTATCAATGTCATCATCATCAGTAGACTGCATTATTATCAGTGTCATCATCAGTAGACTGCATTATTATCAATGTCATCATCATCAGTAGACTGCATTATTATCAGTGTCATCATCATCAGTAGACTGCATTATTATCAATGTCATCATCATCAGTAGACTGCATTATTATCAGTGTCATAATCAGTAGACTGTTAATATCATCGTCATCGTCACTACTAGACAACATTGATTTTTGGTGTCAGTAAATATCAATAGATGAACTTAAACGTTGATCCTTATAATTTAACTCATATGTTTAACGCTATTTGGTCATTTTTACACTTTCACATTAACATCTAGGGACTGGTCATTATTTATCTCCTGGGGGGGGGGGGGTCGGAGGATGTTTCATGTGACACCATAAAAATCATCTGTTCCCCCCTGAGGCACTATGGGACTTACGTGATCCTCCCTCATTTTCCAACAAATTTACCCCCCTTACTGTCTGTCGTTTTTTGCTGATCCCCCCTCTAACGCTCGTTGCAAAACCTTGTAAACCCCCCCCCCCCCAAAAAAAAATCCTCTGACCCACCTGACGCTATAAAAGTAAATCGGATTACGAAATGAGTGCCCAAGGACTGCTGTTATATTGATCCTTTTGAGTTAACCATATTACTAATGAATGAATGTATTTTTTTATGAGGAAGCATTTAAAATTTCGTTCAACAGTTCTTTGCAAGACAATGCTTGTTTCGAAACTTACCTCTTTAAGCATAAGCACAGGAAGCCCAGATGTCATGTTTTCTTTTACATCGATTTATTAATTGTTTTATTGTTCAAGTGCAATTAAAAACTAACCCTCTGTTATGGAAATACCACAGGCTCATTCCAAATTCAAAACAAATACCTCCAACAAAAGTCTTGTCAAAACTATATCCGGCTCTTGAATAGCAAAACCTGGAAGCTGTACACCAAACAGAGTTCATTATCTTTGAGGTAGCATCCTGTAGACCACGATGTATAGAAACTACCCTAAATAGGTGCCTAATCTGGCTGAGTGATTTTATGTTATTCTTATAGATTGTTCGCATGAGTGATGATTTCGAGGAAAGACTCAAGGTTCTGAAGAGTCAACTGGAATCTGAACGACAGAAGCAAGTTAGTACCATGAAGAGTGTACTCGAACGACAGCAAACCAGTGATATTGTGATGATAGAAGAAAGACATCAAGAGGATATGGAGGAGATAAGAGACGGTAGGTACAACATGGGCTAAATACCGTTAGAATATCATAGACTTTGCTTAATATTTTGATTAGAAAGGTTTAACTAATATTAAGCTTAAATCAAATATCTCGAAATTTGAAGTATTAATTCGTGAAACATTGCCACCAAAATAGAAGATGAAACCTAGCTTGTCATAATATGTTCCGTTTTATCTGAAATTCTGCCTTCCTTTTGGCCTTAAAGCGTACATCGAACCGTAACATAATATGGAAGCTTCATTATTTAAACTAGAATTGAATTATATCGGTATTTTCGTAAATATTCTATTTTGTTTAAATACGATAATTTTTTTTCCTGATTTATGATCTCAAGAGATAGGATATTAATGTACTTTTCTCCGTAGTTTTTATACTATAATACTTTGATTATAAAATATTAAAGACAAACCCCACTTACCACTTATAAATCTAGAATTTCCCGCCTTTTTCAAAGATGCAAACGCGCGTGTCAGTTTCGGAATTTACTTAACTCGAATTTGGAGCGTTTTTCTTTGTTTATTTATTAATATAAATCAAATAATTTAATACTTAAAATATTTTAAATTAATATTGAATTCATGAATTTCATTTGTGTTTGTTCAATAATTTAAAAACTACTGTTTTGAAATAGTCTGTCAAATAGAAATGCTAACATAATGAAAGCTTTTGTACCGTCTTGTAATAAAAAGAAAAACAATCTGATACGACAGTCGCCTACTAGGATTTGAAAGTAATTAGTGTAGTTATGTCTGGAAAAGCAACAATCACGCTATTACATAAGAAATATATAACTCTATTGTTACCGTATAACGCTGAATACTTAAAATAAAAACAATAATTCTGCAAACGATGTGGCGTGACATGACATGCTTGAATAGCATTAAAATCAAAGTCATTCGATTTTTAAGCTAATTAATAAATCTGCTAATTAAATCGAGTATTTTCATTTGTTTTTCACTGAATCTTTGAAGGCGGGATAAAAACACTGCAAATTTGTTCCTACGTTAATGATATTTTATAGATTTAATATGTAAAATAGTGACAACATAAACACGAACGCAGTGGGGAATAGTTGAAATTCATCTGTGTTGTCATGGTAGCTGAACTTCTTATATGACCTTGTTAGTGTTTGCTAAGGGATCTGTGTCTGCGTGGTTGCTATCATTTTCTAGTGATGTAAGAGCAAATTACTTGATAAAAAACGCCAAACTGTTTAGAGCCTTTTTGTTTTGAGTGATCCAAAAGAAAGGAAACCCTGATCCTTCTCTTCGCCATGGCTCTTTTCTTCTCCAACGCTTTCTATAAATTAAAAAGCATCAAAGAAAAAGGTAAAATATTCTTCGTTATTCTTTTATTGTGTGCACCTGCTGTAGATAATCTAAAAAGACATATCTAATTTCGTTCATTTTTTAAAATTCAGCTACTAATAATTTTATTAAGCTTTTTCCCCCAAAAAATATTCAAAACTGATTTAAATTGGTTTATTTCAACATTTCATTCTTTAAATGTCAAAGAGTTTCTAGGTTTATTTACCATCCAGTTAACCTAAATTAATTTTCAATAAGCATGATATTTCTGAACAAATATGCGTGCTTTCTTTCGTATCGTTTTTTCTTTTCTTTTCTCTCTCTTTTTGTTTTTCTTCTTCTTCTGTAAGGGTGCCTTCCTTCGAGTCTCCCTTTTTCTTCTTCTCTTTCCCCCTCCTGTTCTTCCTTCTCTCTTTCTCGCTAGATGAATAAGCAGTGCTGTGTACTGTGTTTATGGTCTCTTTAAGTATCAATTATTTAAACTAGTTTCGAGAACAGCTTGTAAACGATGAACTAAGCTACGTAAAGACCAAAACCAATCAAGGAACTGAAAAAGACTTGGTCATTTTCTCGTTTCATTTCATGTATTTATTATTTAAAAAAAGGGTCGGGAGGGTGGCAGACTCGCGTTATAAATTATTTTGTGAAACTGCTTACTTTTAAGGTATTCCCAAAAATATCTTGATTAAAACACAACCAAGGCCCAAACCTATGTTCGAATGGGAAAAATTCGCCCTTTTCTGAATGGATCCCTTCTCTCGTAACCGACGTAACTAACGACAGTATTTGGAAGAGTCAGCACTCAGTAGATGTTATATATTCACATAATCTATTGTGGTCTGTTGTCGTTCTATTTATTGTATTATGTGTTGTTCATTGTATTTTTGTGGATATATTACATCAACTGCGTCTTTCCCGACAATATTTACGTCTTATATATAAAATGACGCCATATTTACAATCCCAGAGTGCATTGCGAATGTCATTGAGACTTAATTGATCTTTTTTTCTTCTCAAGACCTGAGCCAGCGACACCAAGAAATCATCCAAGCGGTTAAGGCTCGTCTTGATCAGGCGCACAAAGAGGAGTTAGAAGAATTAGAAGCTCGTATGTTAGCAGATCATGCTATCAAAGTCGAACTACTACGACTGGAGGTCGAGAACGAGCGGAAAGAGAAGCTAAACGACGTGGAGAGGCTGCGTTCGTCGGAACGGAATGAAATGGACCGCAAGTTACAAGAGGTACAGCTACCTATTTGATTCCTGTGGTTCGTTTGATTTATCAAGTTATAAAGAGCATGAAGTTTTTTAGAAGCCGAATATTCATTTGTGCGTTGATAGCGATGGCTGTTGTGGTGCTGGTTTGATGGTAGTTATGGTAATCATGATGCATAGTGATGATATGACAATTTAATGATGATGATGGTTGTGCAGGTGGTAATAAAGTAATGTTGGGGTTCAGGTTTGAGGTTGTTGGTCATAATTGATGATGCCAGTCATGTTTGTTTTGATGAAAATCAGTTGTTGATGATAATGTTATTGTTACTGTTGATGATGTACTTGCTTTTCTTGCAAATTAAGATGTTTTGGTCCAATTTTATTCGCAGGCGCAAAATAAGACAAAGGAAATGAAAGAAAAACACAAACATGAATTAAATGAGAAGTTGTCGCTGCAGCAGAAAGAGATCCAAGACAGATACAAAGCTGATCTGACATCTGAACTAGAGAAGCAAGACAAGATGCTTAAAGAATCCCACGAAAAGGAGCTTGAAGAATTCGGTGAAGTTATAAAACATGAATACGCACAAAGAATCCAGGATTTAGACCAAGAATATTCCAAGAAACACAGCATTGAGATCGAGGAATTGCAGAAAGCTCTGGAGAAGGAGAAGGAAGAATTCACCATCGCGACGCTTGATGAGTTAGGACAAAAGCATACACAGGAGATACAAAGACTTCGTGAACAGTTGAAAGAAATAATGAACCAAACAGAACAGACGAAGAGGAAGATGGAAAAAGATCACCAGGATGAAATGCTGGAAATGAACAACAAAATCACACACGAGTATGAGAAAATCGAAAAGTTGAGGTCAGACTTGGAAAGCGCGCACGACACGACGGCCCAAGAACAAGCACATCGCCTTGAGGAACTACGTGATGAGATGGAACAGCAGAGAAATCAACTCAAGAAACAACATTTACGCGAGCTGGAGGAACTTAAAGGGGAATTTGAACGAAGACTCGTGGAGAAGGAACATGATCAGACCGAGACTTTAGAGACACTGAGGACCGAGTTCGAAAACAAGAAACTTGAAAATGAATTGGAGCATGTGAGAGAGATTGAAAAACTAACAGAAGACTTTGAAAACAGGTTGGTGAGATTCCTTTACCCTATAGTATTAAACAAGCTAGTGGTCTATTATTGTGTGCCGTACATTTTGATTAATGTGTACATATGCTGGTGTGGGTCTATTGGAGATATTCCACTAGTAGAGAACAAAGCAAAATATAGGCCTCTTTCTCGCTTTTTGCCAGGGTTTATGCGAAATCTCTGACGAGCCTTCGGTTAAGACGCGTGCTTTCCTAGTGCAAAACGGGATTTTTGAAATGAAAATGTATACCACTTATTAACCTAGTGCCCGCAAGTTATGGACCGCAAATTGGCCAATGAAAGCGCGTGCAAATACCTTGCTATATAATTAAAGAGAGTATTGTATTAGTGTGCGCGCAGTCTGTTTAGAGTGCTTTTTTGGAAAAAACCCCGGCATCTTACAGTTCCTCCTGATAGCGATTTTCCTTGTAGTCCTTCAAAGCAACTAGTTCATCGTTATGTTTCTTTTCCAACCTTCTGACCTTTGTTTATATTTTGACTACGGTAAGACTCGTAAAAATACCAGACGAATTACTCAACTTTTCGTGTAATAACTCAGCGTACTTTCCTAATGATTTGTTTTAATGAAACACTGCATTGGACGGTTCTTCAGCCCTCATGGGCTTCATGTCTAATAGTCCATTGGGATACGGGTCTAAACATTTAGTTGCATTATCGTTTCTTGAGAAAGCCTGTCTAGCCCGATATTCCAACCTGCCCTCTGTCTTGTCTGTATAGCTAACTTGCTGTGTCCATTTCTCTTGTCAAGGCATTTATCAAGTGAACGACGACATAATGAAAAGATCAACGAACTCGAAAAGCAGTTACTAAATGCCAAGGAGGATTTAAAAAATATGCGTCAAGAGCATTTTGATCAAGCCATCAAAGACTCACAGAACAGATACCAGGATGATGTGGGTCAAGTTACAGAGGAACTTCAGAAACAGCACGAAAAAGAACTACAGAAAGCAAGACAGGAATGCGAACAAGAGAACCAAAAGAAAATAGAAGAGCTTGAAGAAACAATCCGAACGTTACGATTGGAACATGAAAAGCAATGTGAGGAAATGCAAGGAGCGTATGAAGATGAAAAACTAAAGGACTATGCTAAACTGAGCACTAAAATGGCTTTGAAGAATGCCCAGTCGCTTGAAATGCTGAGGAGCTCATTACAGAAGGAACACGAAGAACAAATGGAGGAATTCCGGGAAGAAAGTCAAAAAGACTACGAAATGACTGCTTTGAGACTTTCTTCACAAATAGAAGAAATGGAACTACAAAATAAAAAGACCTTGCGTGAATTCAAAACCAAATTAAACGAGAAAGACAAAGAGATCGAGAGCTTGAAGCTCGAGTTGAGTACGAAAGATGAAGAGTTGAGTAGTTTAAGCAATAGTTTCAGCGAAGAAGTCCAGAGTCTGCGGAAGAATCAGTACGATGATTTGTTGAATGAAGTCTCTTGTGTTCGAGCTGAGCTGGCCATGGAAGCTGCGCAGAAGATTGAAGAAGCAAGGATCAAGAGTAATAATAATGTACAGGACATTAACCGACTTGAAGAGGAACATAAAAGCACTATCCAAAATCTTTTGACAAAACATGACAAGCAAGTGGCTGACCTGAGTGAAGAATACGAGAAGCAAATCAAAGAACTTAAAGATGAACTGCAAGTTGCTGAAACATGGGGCAAGAAGAATGGAGAGAAGGTTCATTTTGATGAATTTGAGAAAAAACTGCAGGACATCAAGGATCATTATGAAGAAGAGATTGAAAAGCTTAGCAGTGAGAAGCCTGTTGAAGCAGACGAGAAGAGAAGTGATGGAGAAATGGAAAAACACGTCCAAGAACTCATGGAAAAGCAGACAGAAAGAATCAAAGATCTGGAAACCACCCTAGAAGATGAGAGGAAGAAGTATAAAGAAGCTGAAGAACTTCTGACGAGCAAATATCAAGCGAAATTGGAAGCTCTGAAGTCGAGTCACCAGCAAGAGATGGATGAGCTTAAAGAGAGTTTTTCATTAGAAGTAGAAGTACTGAAAGAAGAACTTGTGGGTGCCTCTGACGACGAAAAGTATGCTCTTTTGAAAGACGAGTTGGAGAAGAAACATAACGATGAACTTGTTGCTTTCAAGGACTACATGGAAAATCGCTATCAGGAAGAGCTGGAAGATGCCAAGCAGAACTATGCTAATGAACTGGGGAAACTACAAGAGGAAATGTTAAACGCTGAAGACCAAGAGAAGTTTGACAGGTTAAAGGAGGCTTTGGAAAAGATTCACCAAGAGGAAGTTGAAGCTCTTAGAAACGACTTGGAGGAGGAGCATGAGGTACATATCAAGAGTCTTCGAGATGAATTTATAAAGGTTTTGAATGCAAAGGAAAGTGGAGAAGGTGCTGATAGTGAGATGGAAAAGAAATTAATAGAACAAAACCAGCAAGACAAACTAGATGAGCTACGACAAAAGCTTGAAAGCGAACATGAAGAACATCTGCAGCAGCTTAAAGAAGAATTCCTTCAGTTGCTCAAGGACAAAGAAGAGAGCTTGCGTGCAAGTCAAAATGCACCAGACAATGATGAAGAGCTACAAAAGTTAAGGAAACAATTAGAATCTGAGCATGAAGAAGAAAAAGAGAAAATGAGACTAGATATTCTTAAAGAAGTAGAGGAATTCAAAAATCAGCTCCAGGAAGCTGCGGAGAAGGATATAGAAGATGCGAAGGCTCGGTTGCAGGAACAGATATCCCGTAAGGAAGAGGAGCTAAAATCCAAGAAGGACGAAGAGATAGAAGCTCTGAAACAAGGTTTGTTGTAAGATATATTAGTTCTAGTACCCTAGGTTCTAGAGGTTCCAGTCTCTCGCTTCTTTGCTTGTCGGTCGAGGTTCTCTTGCGATCAGCCTCCAGCCACATACTCTTAGCTCCCGCGGCGCCGTCCGCCGGATAGATAGAGCGAGAGAACCTCTGGTACCCAGGGTAGTTCTAAAGATTAACCTTATGAATGTTGTTATTAGATGCTGTTTGCACTTCTTCTCGTCCAGTAACGCCTCTCTTTCAAATTATGTTTTTAACCTTTATGAAATGCAAGCTCGGTAGTTATTTCGTCTACAACATTTCAATCGTTCTTCGCTGCAAATGAAATTCAAGAAGCTAGTGGCAACACAAACGAAATGCCAATTAACTTCACAACGGAAAAAACTCTGAATTCGTTTTTAAAAGAAAGTGGAATGTACATTATTGTGTTAAGCCGGCTGTAAAGGAAAAACGAACAAGTGGCATATTTAAATGCCATTGTGGTTCGTTAGCTTCTTTTGTCTAGCCATCAATAATGAGTCACGTCTAAATTCTTGATTGTTTCATGAAGGTGATTAATATTCAAACTGAAATTGTACTTCATTGCAGAACGTGATCAAGAGATGGAACAACAGGAGAAAGATCTCAGCGAAAAACATAAAAATGAACTGGAAAATCTACGCACAAAACACGAACAGGACATTAAAGAACTAAAAGAGACGTTTAACGAGGAACTTCGAGCGGAGCGATCAAAACTCGAGCAAGAAAAGGAGCATGACCTGGAGCGATTGAAAGCAGCCATGGACGGCAGTATCAGTGAACAGCAGCAGCTTCAGTTGAGCATGCTCCAAGAGCAACATGAACGAGAGCTCGAGGCTGTCCGTCAGGAACTGGTAGAAGCGCATATGAAGAAGTTCGCGGAAATGGCATCAAGATTAGAAGAACAACATAAGGTACAATAACAAGAGCATAGTTTAATATTCCTTGGAGAGGCAAAGGAGAATACGCGCTAAGAGAAAAAAAACAACAAATTTATTAAACTTTTTCCAAACCCCCGCCTCAAAAATCAGTATAAATTCCATACCCCATCATTATGCCCACAAAATTAAATAAATTTCCATAATTTCTCTTTAAAATATTTCTATAAACCCGTCAAATATTCTAAAGAAAACTGTCTTCATACCCCGTTCATCTTTGAGCATCCCGGTACTCCCTTTAAATCATGACGGGTCCATAAGAGCGTTCAATTAGAACGATGTTTGACGATTGGACAATCACTGCTTGCAACTCTTTATTCTACGTATGTTGGGAGGTGGGTGTGTGTTAGGGGGTGTGTGTTGTTGTTGCAGCTTTTCTGTTATACTGTATTTCCCATTGCTTTCTTTTTCATTTCTCCCATTTTAATACTCGGTTTGTTACTGTTACTGTTGTTTTTACATGATGGGTTGTCACAGTTGGGAAAAGATTCCATAAGAAAAATAAAATGGGAAATGGGATAACACTGAATAGAATAAGCATATTTCTTCATTTGTTTTCATTTTCCCAATCTTTCATCGAAGGTATCTTATAACACACTATTTTACAGTAGTTATTTTTACGTCACGAGGATAATGCAGAGGATTTTATTTTATTCTGTTATCCCATTTTCCGTTTTCATTTTTCTTATGGAATTTGTATCCAACTGTGACAACCCATCATACTAATTTTGCTTTTTAATCCAAGGATGATTTAGAGGACTCAATCCAGGCAGTACGCGTTGAAATGAAACAGAGATTCAAAGCAGAGATCGAACAAGCCAAAGAAAAGGCGCGTCTTGAACTGGAACAAGAACACCTGGAGAATCTGCAGCAACTGGAGGAAGAACTTGGCCAGAAACATGCAGAACAAATGAAGGGATTGGCTACTTTACAGGACCAGCACGAGAAGGAAATAAAGCGTATTAAACAAGAACATGACCAAGCTATAGAACAGTGAGTATCTTAGTTAATGGTTAGATTTATGAAAGCCGCTTGACTCTTAATTTTTTCTCGACAAAGTTGTACGAACCATGTTATAGATGATAATGGTGTTTATAGATGATGGTGGTGAGTATGATGATGGTGTTTATAGATGATGGTGGTGGTGATGATATAGGGATTGTATAGATGATGATGAATGAATGATAATGATCATATTGATGATGATAACGGTGATGATGATGATAATTTTTTAAAACTTGTTATTCAATATGCAATATAATATTACAGATAAGAGAAACAATTTTAAATGGAAATGACTGAAAGCTACAGAGATTAAAAATTGTAAATAAATAAGTAAATAAACAAGAACAAACAAAATACATAGAAAAGTAAAAGTTAAGCATATAAGGTACAGGGTTTTAATCATAGGAAACAGCACTGAGAAGCTCTATAAAAGCCGAGTTTATTTTCTCCCAATTTTGTGTGAACAGCAAGTTTGATTCTATTTTGGGCTATTTGCTCTTCTAGTTTTTCAGTAAAAAAATATGATAATGATGATGAATATTGTTATGATGCGTCTAGTATAATGATTCATGCCAATCATCTTACAGTTTAAAAGCAGTCCTCGCGGAGAAGCACAACGAAGAATTACTGGCCGTTAGCGCTGTTGCCGAGCAAGAAGTGTCTCAAGCCAAAGAAGAACTCGAAGCTGCTCACAAGAATGAGATAGAAATGTACGAGGCAGCCTTAGAGGGCGAAAAGGCCCGTGTGTTGGCTTTGGAGGCGGTACAAGGCAGTCTTCAGACAACTCATAAAGAGATCATGGAGAAAGCGAAGGAGGAGACAGATCGTCAAATAGAAGGCCTTCAAACGTTAATGGATGCTGCTCATGGCAATCAAGTAAAACAATTACAGGAAATCATTGAGGAACAGCACAAAGAGGTACGAGAAAGATCGGAACAAAACTTTAAGCATTGTTTTGTTTTGATTCGTTTTTCAAGGCCATTTGTGTGTCTAACTCTATTCAAACCATTTCTTACAGGAATTGAATCGTCTTCGAGCAGAAATGGAGAAACTAAAAGAAGATCACGCTGAGGAGAAGGCACTCAACGAGGCGCAGTACACTAATGAGTTGCAGAAACGGCAAGAAAAGTTGAACGCAGAGCTAGAACAAGCACATGAAGCGATGAACTTGAAAGAGAAAGAGCTCTCTGATGAACTACAGAATGTAAAGGTTAGCAGTAAACGTAACGTGATTGAGTCCTAAGGCTCGTGATTTTTTTGTTGCCCCAAGAAACACAAAACCATAAGATTTAACCGAGTAAGTAGGATCATCCCAGGGGTAGAACCACGGGTTGCATGATTAAGGAAGTAGAACAGTACTGAAACTGGTAGGATGAAAAATTAAAATGAAAAATAGACGAAGAAAAACAGATAGTGGAAGAAACAGCGTCTTAGATTCTTTAGACTCTTGGGTGTGTTTTGCACGAAAGAACCATCATCTTCAGTTCCTGGCAAATGGAATTCGTACGGAAATAAATGTCAACTGTTACTTACTTTGCTCTGCCATCTTTTATTAGGAAACAAACCAGAAATTGGATGAAAAATTAAAAGAGGTAAGAACGGAAGCATATCGATCGCCATTAGACAGGTACGGCGGAGCAGCTAAGCGTTGACAGGGATCGCGGAGTACCTTTGATAGTATTATCAATTAATGTAAATTGGAAAAAAGTGGGGGGGGGGGGGCTATAGCCGCGGCCCCTGTTAGAGCGGATTTTGTATGAATATCATTTTAGCTTTAATGTAACGTACCCTGCTCTAACTATGATTAGATGCTTTACGCGGAGAAAATGCAAAACTATTTCACTGGTACTGCATACCGTACCGCGTACGTGCTGTAAATCATTTCACTGAACTGATGCGAAAACCACTCACAATCGCTTCTCAAGTTTGTGTTTAAGTGAAGAACGCGTTGCAAAGGCATATTCATAATTAAACACTTCACACAACTTTGCTAGCCCTTAGTTGTTTTAGCTTCTCTTGCTACAGCATCTTAGCGGTGGAAAAAGTTTTTTTTCTTGTTTTGTTTTGTTGGTAGACAAGTTCCTAGCCAATATTTGCCAGTTGGCAAAAAAATTATTTTTAGTCTTGGCAGCACTTTAGTGGCTTCTCATATAACACTTAACAGGCTTCCTGGTATATCCCAAAAAGTATTCTAATTAAAAAACATCCCATAAACTATTCAGTGACTATAAAAGAAAGGGGGACACATCAAACACTTGCTTTAAGGAATTCCTTCTAGTGTTTTTAAGTTCACGATGTTTTCAGATCCAAGAGGAAAACGCGATTATCCAGAGAGACGTACGGAGAACTCAGGAAAGATATGATATGCTAATGACTCGACATGAACGCGAACACCAGGAAGACCAGAACCTCGTCGCCATGTTGAGGTCAGATGTAGAACGGTTAGCGGAGGAAAGGTAAATATTATTTTTTTTAGTTGATATTTAATCGGGTTTTTTAAACGTAGTGTGGTAAAAGCTGTCCTGAGCTCGAAATTTTACATAGCCGTTTTTGTATAGAAGTAGAGCAAACAAAATAATAAAAGGAGGGGTGAAATGCCTATCAACAAACCGAAGTTGCCTGAAATTGCCTTGCACGCACGCTCTTAACCACGAAATTTGCTACTTATAGTTTATTTGAAGACTACACTTACCGAATCCACCCCTGCAAAGTTTCAAAACTCAGTTTCACCGAGATTGGTGAGCCTGATCTCACGTTATTAACACATCCGCATATTTTACAACCACTCCTCGTGAGGCGCTCTTCCGTGAGATTCGCTCCACACACACTACCATTAACATTCAGTATTGATGGTTCCGGTCAAAACAATAGCAACCAATCACCTTCGCAGGATTTTTCCCAATGGAATTAAGATCTTGTCCC
>WUAP02138460.1:0-45498 GCA_015163945.2 Stichodactyla helianthus
AAGGGACCGTGAGCTCAATTCATTCGCTACTGAAGTGATATATCATCATGTGACTGTTAGCTGCAAAGGGCCTATTTTTCGCGCAACTTGAGCTGCGCTTTTATGGCGTTTTTTTTACGGCGACAGATTTGTCGCCACCAATTCGAACGTGCTCGACAAATTTAATTCAAACCACGTGGCGCGATTTAGGAGTCGTCGTTCGGTGTCAGCCTTGCACGTCAGCTAACATACCACGTGATTGAGAGCAACATGGAGTAACCCACAGGCTAAATTCACCGAGGAAGACCCCCTGAGATCTTAGTTTTGTAGACACTCAGTGCTTGCGAAAACAATAACTGCTCAATGCCTAAAAGTCTTCATTTAAAACGATCTAAACTACTAGTGTAAGGGTAGACGAATCCGAGACGAGCGGAGCAGCGGGTCTTATACGCACTAGGTGCCTGATGGATGCGTGTCCGCTGTTACATAACCAAGGGTTCACCAGAACTGCTCGTAAGTACAAACTAAATACGTTTTTCAGGCAGTTCATGTGTTCCCCAGATACACTGATGCAGTCATAGTTTGTGCACACACATTTACGAAGGAAGAGTCGCACCGAGAACATACAAGGATAAGTTAATATCACTCCAATGTACTCGCTCAATGTCACTGCTATTTAATAGAGCTTGCTTTTTCAAAAGTACGAAAAATTGCATTTCGCACGAAAATGTTAGCCCTGTTATCCTGTTAGCCGTGAAACAAACAAACAAACAAACAAACAAACAAACAAACAAACAAACAAACAAACAAAGCCGGAGAAGCGCTGCTAATTCCACAAACATCGCTTAAGCAAGCAAACTGCACGTTAGCTGACACTAGGATCAGGTTGCAACACGCGCGATTTGGGTTGCAATAAATTCGCTACTGAAATCGCCACTCAAGTCGCGCGAGAAAATTGCTAGCGTTAACGGGCTTTTAGGTATTGCGATGAAGAAAATCAAAATTGATCAGTACCAAGAATCCACACAAACACACCTTTCCACGAACATAAAGCGAACAAAAACTCTACTTGGCAACGCAGGAGTTAGTTAGCGGACTGCTTAGAGAAATTTAGAGATCTCAACTCTAATGTAACTGAAATGACCGGATGCAAGACTTTCTCAAGAGCAAATTCATTGCAAGACGGAAAAATTCTAATAACAAGTAAATGGGAAAGGAATCGGGTTATCAGTAAAAGGAATACTAGGTGTATGAATCGCTTGATTTTGATTTTGATTTCCACATTTTCCACTTATATACTTACCACAGAAACCGTCACATGGGGTGGAAAGGACAAGCAAACACAAAATAACAAGGATTTGAAAATACGTTTTGATGGAGTTACAACAAGACACAAGACCAACCACTTCCTTGCCGTTCTTCGTATGCTTATTCCCAAGAGAATGAATACTTTTGTTCTTCCCCGCGTGAACTCGTTTTGAAGTGTTTGAATGCGAGGCCACACGGAGGAAATGTATTGTTTTAACCAACATGGCCGCCGTGTGATTAAAGCGGATGGCTTTCGTAAAAAAGAATGAAAATGAGATGGCGACAAAGCATAAATTTGAAAAACTGGGAGCAAACGACTCGCCAACTCTCAAAACGTTACTCATTGTGCCACTCAGTCAAATGAGGTTATTTCTGTAAACGCTGACATTAAGAGCCTGAAAAAAGAAGCGAGTCTCAAACTCGTAGGCCCCAGTCATGATCTTGAGGCACGCCAAAACTATTGTGAGCGAAGTATATCCTATTCTTTTGCTTCAGTTTTAGTTTAAAGGTGGAAAAACTGATGCTCTGATAGCAGGCAGGTATTACCAATCCCGAAGAAAAATGTTGAAAGGAGAAATCAACATGAACTTGCAGTGGTCCCAGAAACGAGCATGTGGGATGCCATACAAAATATAAACTGAAAGGCAATGTTTTCTGAGGTTAAGGTGGATTTTGGTGCAAAAAGAATACCGGACAAGAATACACCTTTCGGATACAAATGAAATAAAAACTATCTAATAACTTTTTTCATTTTTGCTTTCTATTCTTAAGCTTTATAGACTCCTTGCACATGTCGCTAGAGCAGCTCAATCTGGGGGACAAAACGAAAGACTTTTGCTCTCTTGAGAGCTAGAATCTATTGTATTGCCTCCAGATTGAGCTGCATTCTGACGTGCTGCAAGGGGTCTATTGCAAACGTTCAAGTCCTGAACCCTATTTAAATCAGGCTAAGCTTTTCATACTTAAAAATAACACAAGATCCATGTTTTGGACGAAACGCGTCAATTCCAGTCGGAGCCAAGATTTTAGGATCAGAGTAGATCATCCAGTATTTGCTGTTGGCTGGGTTTTGATGCAAACCAGATATGGACGTCACCACGTGTCCAAACGAGTGCGACTTTGTTGTGAATGTGTAGCGAGGGTCAAGTTTGGCTGCTTTTCGGAGAATGTCATGCGTGTTGGTACCATTAGGAACAATCAATGAGAGCGATGGTGGAGCCAGTGGAGCTACATTGTTTGAGTTTGTCGTGAGGAACTCTAACCGCACGCAAACGTTGATATTCTGAAAGACGAAAAAACCCTCGATATCAAACACAGACGCACAGTAGAAAATCGTCCACAACAAAGACAAAATTTTCAATGTTTTCTATGCTTTTACCCACTGTTTAATCTCCCGAATGAACATTTCTAAGCAGTTTGCACAAACATTGCATGGCAAAAAAATGCTCTTTGATTAGCTGAGTCAATAAAAATTCGCCTGACAAAACGTCACGTCAGAGAAAAGAAAAGAAAGTTGTTCTTCGCTATGTGTTTGCTTTGTAGGCCTCAGAAAGGAGGAAGAAATTGCGAAATCTGTAAAAATTCAGAGGAATTGAAATCTTACACCGGTCTTGATAGAAGAATTTCCTTTACACTGTGTGTTCTCTTTGTCTTGGGAACATTAAAACCTGGAGTTTCCTTTGTCTACCTCAAAAATGAAAGTTTGTCTCCGTTCCTGGTTGAACCCGACCATTGTAGGACACGATATCATTTGACTTGGCCTTCTAAATCATATTAAAAATCTATTAAGGTCTATTAAGGCGTATTACTTACCAGTGGGGCCGAGTAAAGTGAGTAAAACGAACAAACCAACAAGAGGGCGATGAAGTACTTTATTTTAGCAAGTACGCCTTTGACGTCACGCGACTAGTCCAGAAAAATAGAATTCGAACTCATCGTACTAACCAATCACATTTTCTTACTCCAAGAACTAACCAATCAGTGATGAGCTAGTAATAACGTTATATTTTAGTGATCTTATATCAACTACGTGCCAGACACAAAGTTATATCAGATTCATGAGTAACTTTATGACGTCTTTATATAGTTATCATTTAGTTTCTATATTACTATTTACTGTATTTTTAAAAATTCATTATCAAGAATCTGCATATTAAAAAAGAGGACGAAGATGAGAAAGGATTGAGAAAAGAAGGGAAAATGAGAGAGATAGGAGAAGATGAGTAAAGGCGCAGGAAGAGAGGAGAGAGAGAAAAAGGAGGAGGAGCAGCAGCAGGAAGAGGAGGGAGAGGGAAAGGAGAGTGACGAAAGGGAGGAGGAGGAGGAGGAAGAAGAAGAAGGAAGAGGAGGTGAAGGAGGCAGTGGAGGAGGAGGAGGAGGAGGAGGAGGAGGAGGAGGAGGAGGAGGACAACCGTCAGTAGAAAGTGATAAAAGATTAACTCCCTGCTCTCTGTTGGTTGATGTCTCTAGACGGGAAGGCTAACATCAGACAGGAGGTTTCTGGGTAGCCAGTTTGCGATACAACAACGACCAATCACCATGACGTAAACCAACTAAAGTCTCCAAAAGTAGAACGTTGCATATTGAAACAGAAGCGCAAATATCAGACCGTTTAAATGTTTATTTTAAAATACAATTACATTGTGATAAATGTCCTTATAATATCTCTATTTTCGATGATTATTTTTGAGGGATTTATGCAATGAACCACTAACACATTTGTAAAACCACGAGGATATAGAAGACACCAAGGATGAAACAGTCAGTAAGAATTCTTGGTTATTTAAAGCCAGATTAATTTAATTGGATGAGAATTTCTGGGGCTGACGAATATCGCTTTGTATTTGCTAACGTGAAGAGATGGCGGTTAGCATTCCTTTTTTCAAGTAAGAATTCAAGTACGGTTTTTTTCCAAAAATATATACACGCCTAATTGACAGCGTGTAAACTTAGTAGCTATTCGAAGAAGGATCTTCTGCGCTTTCTTCATATCTAAACAAATGGCTCTGCGTTGAACGCAGAGTATTGCGTCGGGTTACCTGTGTGTTGGACTGTCACCACAGGGAACCCAATTAGTATTATCAACTTAATGAAGCAGACTTCTATTTTAAGAAAAAGGATTTAAGTCCGAAGGTACCGCCTCGTCCATCATAGACTCAATCCACGACGAACCAGTGATCATCTTTGTTGTAGCGACAATGAAGTCTGTAGGACCTGTGCCATTAAGTTATTAAAGTTTAGAGGGGTGAAGGGACACTCTAGCGGTAGATCCACACAGGAAATTCAGCCAAACACGGGAGTGGTGGTTTCATAGGTCAAGTTTTAAATTAAGAGAAAAGAAAAAGAGGTGTCATCGAATAAATTAATGAAATATTACCAATAGACCAATTTAGCTTCGTTGTTTGTTTACCCATTTCAGACCACGTGATGTCACTCTTGGGAATTAATTCTTTCTTATGTTCATAAGTTAACATTTTAATAATAAAAGAACAATTCCCAATAGAATGCCACGTGATCTGAAATGGGTAATTTGCATACGAAGGTAAAGAGGTCTATTAATAAAGAATAATAAGTGTGTTTTAGGGGCTATTCTTATAAAGACCCCCCTTTATGCCCTCCCAAAGATTTTAGCCCCAATCCCCCATCCCCTTTCATACCACCTCGCCAAAAATACATTCCTTGTCTGTAGTTTTTCAAGACCTTTCCTAAGTAAGAAATAAAATTTCAACAATCCCTCCTTTTGTCCAGCCGCCCCCCCCCTCCTGTTGAGGCATAAATAATGAACAGTCCCTGACATATTTAAGGTTTCTTGAAAGTCAACCTAGCTTCTTCAAAGAGGAAAAACTAGTTTAGAGAAAAATAAAGGATCCAGAGATGAAGATTAGCTCAATGGGTAGCAGTAATAAAGATATGGTCTCGTTTTACTTACTGTTTTCTAGCTGTGAAAGGAATCGTAACGCAGCAACCTCAGCATAAGTACAGCCACCAATGAAATAGACCAGGGTTACTTTAGGGGGACTGCCAACATTGCTCTCAGCTGTTGCAGATGAACCTAGATTATCATATAATAATGATTAAAATGTATAAAAATTGAAGACCACTCCTTCCTGTGCACTGCCAAATCTGTCCTTTGGGATCTAGAGGGACCTTCGCAGCACAGTAGACCAAATCCACTTGGGCGTAATGTTTTCCCATTTCAGACCACATGTCATTCCCTTGAGAATACGATTTTTTGTTTGAGGCTCATTCATATTTACATATCTTCTCAAGCGCTACCAAGAAACAGGGAACGACACATGGTCCGAAATGAAAAAACAAATACACCCAAGTGGATTAAATCATGTTAACAATTCTGGGTTCCAGGTTAGGTTCCGTATTCAGTTCAAAGCAACCTGGATTAAATCCATATAATACACCTTATCCATAATAACAACTATAATGGAACAGTGAACTTCACTGTAGGGAACCACACTAACGTTTCTGCAGCCCTGGTGGTAATGGTTGTCTTTCTTCAATAGTTGGTCCTGGTAGCAATCGTAGCACCTATGAAAATATTAATAAACTTCCTTCACGTTACATTCCACAACTCAACCAATTAAAATCATGGTAAACTGACCACCTTCAGTGTCTACACCTCATTACTAACCACCTCTCATGATTGTACACTGACCACCCTCAGTGTCTACACCTCATTACTAACCACCTCTTGCACGCTCAACCAGCCTCATATTTAAGCTACAGTACATTATTTTCTATTGTTCTTACCTCCTCCAGTCCCCTCCATCCTTGTGGTCTGGACAGAAACTGAGCTAAACGAACACTTAGCGGTGCATAACCAGAATATACATACGCGATATCATCAGGATTCTGAAATCATTGAAAGTAAATGAAAATATTGAATCAATCGTTTGACTGTTAATGGCATTTGTTTTCATGCACTGTGATTGGATGTTTTGAGTTTTCTCGCTTTTGATTGGTTTACAGTGGAAGCCAATTAAGAGTACCGGTTCTGTACTAATACACGTAAATACCTGTTCTCGTACGTCCTCAACAAAAAGCTTGATGGACTTCCGCATAGCAGTATATGTGCGGGCTCCCTGTGGTCTAAGGAGTCCAGCAGTCTGTAAAGGTATCAAAGTCCGATACACGTGATCAAAGCCGTATGTCTGAAAATGAAGCGTAGAAATAATGTTTATCAACAAATGATAACTTCTTTAGGTCTCTATCAAAGATACTTTTATACATCAGGACGTTTAAAGACAACAAAGATCGTTTGTGCCCGCAATTTATTTGACCAAAAATAAAACACTTTTCAAGCTGAATATAAGAGTAAGGAAAAGGTAAAGTTCGTGCCAGTTCCACTGCGTGGCACAGAGTTCCTTTCAACCCAAACCACTCCTTGTCCCAAGTTGAAACCAACAACTGCTTAGTTACATTCTTTCCCATCGGTTAATTATTGCTCCAGAAAAACATTTCTAAATTTGAATTTCCTTCCAACAGTAACTAATCCACCTTTCCTAAATTCAAAGGAGGACTGGAAATGAACTTGTACCGCACAGAATTGTGGGGCTGGATTTGGGGACAAGATCAAAAAGTGCCGCCATCTTGCATTAGATTCTGGGATTGATTTTGGGGACAAAAGGAGTTCGTGCCCAATCTTTCTTTGAACTTCGGAAAGGCGAGTTCATGTCGTATTGACCTCTTTCATAATGGTGGCAGCTCATGCTTTAAATTTTAATGTTTCGTAATAACTTGGTCCTCCATTCAAGAAAAGATGTTTATCCCAATAAAATTTTAAGTTTGAGGAAAAGATTAAATCCTCAAGGATCCCCACAAAGGAGCATGTTGGGACTGCCCAACCCCACAAAGGAGCATGTTGGGACCGCCCATCCCCACAAAGGAACTTGTTGGGACCCTCCATTCCCACAAAGGAGCATGTTGGGACTGCCCAACCCCACAAAGGAGCATGTTGGGACCGCCCATCCCCACAAAGGAACATGTTGGGACTGCCCATCCCCACAAAGGAGCATGTTGGGACCGCCCATCCCCACAAAGGAGCATGTTGGGACTACCCATCCCCACAAAGGAGCATGTTGGGACTACCCATCCCCACAAAGGAACTTGTTGGGACTGCCCAACCCCACAAAGGAGCATGTTGGGACCGCCCATCCCCACAAAGGAACATGTTGGGGACCGCCCATCCCCACAAAGGAGCATGTTGGGACCACCCATTCCCACAAAGGAGCATGTTGGGGACCGCTCATCTCCACAAAGGAGCATGTTGGGACCACTTATCCCTACAAAGGGCCGTGTTGGGACCCCCCAGGGATCCCAAAAAGGGTTGCTGCTTAGGCTAATAAAAAACATATGAAACTTACTTGTATAATTTCACGAAAGTAATACTCCAGCATCTTAGGCTTGAATCCGTTGTTCGTTAAACACTGGATGCACATTAATCGCAACACCTAAAAATTGATATTAATGATTAAAAATAATATATGCGGCTCACCTTATGATATAAATACAATATAAATCTATTTTTAAAAAACGTTGTTACAGCCAAAAGTAACAAGTGAAACAGTTATCCAACCAATTTTAGTAGCCTTTACCGATACATCAAAACACAAGTGCTTGAAATTCGGGGTTTTGGAGTTGTCTTAAAAATACGATTACCTTGTTAAGTGGTTTTTTCAAAGCGATGTATTTCTCAATGTAAGGGCTAATCTTATCTGTGTCCAGTCCCTGTGCAAACTCCTGTTCCATGCGAATATCTTCTCGAAACTCTTCGTCATCTGTTTTTTCCTTGATAAGTTCAGCTATAGACATATCTGAACAAATAACACAAAAATATCAATTTGACAGATAACATGACGCAGTTTATGGGATGCTGTGATGACTACAAGGAGGGTCCACAATAGGTATGGTAGGATGCAGGGTCTGACTTATTTTGACGGGCTGAGCATTACTACATGAATTATCACCCCTTTTGGTAAAATATTTTAAGCTATTAAAGGCATTGCAAACCTTTGGTCAAACTGAAAAAAAAATTTACCTATTCATGGTCCTGAGTACAGGTAATACTGTTAGAAGGGTGAGGGGCACTTTAATCAGTGATGCAGAATTTGTTTGCCGATACAAGGGGATTGTAATAAAGTTTTCCAATACCTTATGCTAAGAGATGAAGTTGCTATGGTGAAATGTTACTGACTCCTCCCTCCCAAAAAATAAGGCCAAGTTAACTACTTACGTATGGCGAGGGAAGCCTTAGCTTTTTGCATGTATGGCAGCTTCTGTACGTATTGTTTCATTTCTCCAACCGTTTTTGCTGTTTTGTGTTCCTGTTAATAGTATTCAAAAAAAGTTTCACTGGACCCATTCAGCTTAACATGATTTTCCATTTCAGATCATGTGTCATTCCCTTGCATGTTATTTACTTTTTTCTCGGTAGTGCTTGCAGCTACTGGCAATCTTGCATTGAACTTGAAAAAGGTGTCCCAAACAATCCTTACCCTACATTACAAGAGGTAGGGCAGAAAAAGACCTCTGTAAACAAATTTGTTTCACTGCTTCAATATTTTAGCCCAAACAAAATCAGCCAATCAGAAGCGATCATTCTCACATCGTGGCAGCTGTCCTTAGAAATATTCAGAGCTAGACGTTAAAACTTTATGAGAAAACTTTGGTCATGCCAAACTCAACTGAGGAGCGTAGTATGCAATTGCCTTTATTATTATTTCTTTCTTATCAATGATGTTTGAAAGGGCAAAATAGTGGGGGGGGGGGGGAAGGGGAGAATTCTAGAGAAAAATGGGTTTAAAATGGGAAAACATTATGCCCAAGGAAATGGGTACAAAATGGGTAACAAACCTCAAATGCTGCACTGATCTGCTTGGCTCGTCTACTCAAATTAAGACCAACAGCTGAGAAGTTCAGGTCACGAATATCAGAGTAAAGCTCATCACCAGAATTGAGGACAACTTTTTTGGGTCCTGGTGGCTGCTGGGAAGTGCTGGGACCCTTGTCTTCTGGGGCAGGAAAGTTTTCTGGAGGAAACTTGGCTGTAGCTGTAAAGTAGAACAAAATAGATGAATGAAGTTCATTACCACGTAACTCCCAGCACTTGTCATAGTTTGCCATGGCATTCTTTCCAGTAGACCAAATCCAATTGGATATAATCTTGTCAGATTTCAGACCATGTGTCATTCCCTTGGGTATTATTTCTTTGTTTAATGGTAGTGCTTAAGAAGATACTACTGGCAACCTTCCTTTGAACTTGAAAAAGGTTCCCTCCCCTCATTCAAGATGTAGGGCAGAAAAAGACCTCTGGAAGCAGGGTACTCAAACCAGCCCCTCTTAACCCCAAATAAAAGTTCATTTTTGGGGACATTGTTTGGATGAGCCTCAAACAAAGAATCACATTCTCTAGGGATTGACATGTGGTCTATTTAAGCAATTATTGCATATATCTCATCAATATTACAATTGTTCAAGGATTGGTATAAGTTTATCTCCTGTGTCATGGACTCTGGCTACTACAGTGTATCTACTGTTCTGAGTAAATAAAAGAAAAAATGCACTGTATGGAAAAATCCATGAAAATTCAGCATTTTTGTTTGTTTAATTAGATGCTGTCAATTCTGTATGTGACCAAGCCTTGATTTTAACACTGATATGAAATCTGCCCTATCAAGTAGCTTATCTGTAAATCCTTCATTTATAAGTTGCATAAAGAGTAAGTAGGTCTAGTTCCCCTCTTGGACCCCTCACCTCTTGATGTTAACTATTACTTACTGTTCTGTATTCCATAGATTTCATCTATCAGTCCTTCATAGGTTAATTGGGTAAAGAGAGGTGTGAGGAGGTCTACGGAGCGGTCTAGTAAAAGCACTGTATCTATCTGTGGAGGTAGTTGATTCTCAGTGTCTGCCATCTCCCTTTTCTTGCGCATAACCATATCAAGAACACGCTGAAGGATAATGAAATTAACCCAAATCCTTTAGCATTTAGCATTTAATACATGCTGTGTATGATGTTGAATGCAGCAGTAAATTCACTCAATTCTAGCCTTCCTAAACCCCAAGGAGTAAAGGTAATTTCTGATGTAATCTACCAAGTTATGGATGCATACTTACAGGATGCAAGCTAAACAAGCAATCAGAGCATGCATGACATTGTGGCTTTCTCATAATGTGAAAGCCCTACAAACCATCAAACTCGCAAAATGAAATACTAATTACTCTTACAGGTGGTTTGCAATCATTCCCTAGAGAATAAAATAAAAAATGCATGGCCACCATGTTGGTTGATATGACAAGAGAATTCATTAAAAATCTTTCATAGAGTAATGTGCCCAGAGTCTATGCGCCCAGGTTATGGAACTCTTTACCACTAACACTGAGAAATTTGGAAACCTTTTCTAAATTCAAGTCGTCATTAAAGACATTTCTATTTCAAAGAGCATATAATGTTTAGATGATCGCTGTGATAATGTTTCCCATATATAAGTTAGTTTTATAGCACTCGTATTGTAGTTATTAGGATTGTTTTTCTTTTTAGCATCTAGGTTATTATAGTTGTATATTTTTTACTTTGTAAAGCATTGAGACGCTGTGTAATGCTTAAATATATTATTATTATTATTATTAATGATAATGATGATAATGATTTGTGATTTATATAGCATCTTTTCTATGTGGATATATTCAAAAGCACTTTACAATGATTAATGTCAATTCAGATTGCTTATATATGCAATTTTACAATTATGAGAGGTGGTTACTAATGAGGTGTAAGGCACTGACAATGGTCACTGATAGAGTTTCTTCACATCTTCAGTAGTTCTTTTACATCCCTCCGATGTAGGTTAAGGAAGTGTGGAGAGACAGGACCGCCATTTTAAGTGGTCATCCTAGCCACTTGAAAGTCTAACCATTTGTAGATGTAATTACAAAGTCTGCACTTTCTCCTCAATTATTTTAAGACCCTGACTGCTGGTCTGGCCGGGGCTTGAACCCACGACCTCTGACATGACAGACTGATGCTCTTCCAACTGAGCTAACTGGGTGTCGGTTCAACCAACATGGCCACTATGACATCACATGAAAACCTGCAATTTAATCAATTAACTGTTTTAAACATTGGGTACTCCTGCTTCAATGGCATACCCTTACCTTGGCCATGTCTCCTTTGCTGTATATCTTTGGTATTGTGCCATATAGTAGCTGCAGGTTCATCAAGGAGTTGGCCACATAGTAAAGTGATGTATAGTCATTGTCTATATAGCACTCCTGAAAAAGGAATAGATATATAGACAAGGTTTTAAAAACAAGGACCAGAGAACTAGAGAACTCTTGGAAAACATTGATGCACAGGAGAGAGCCAATGAGAACAAAGTTCTCAACTCACATACATAATGGTGGGTCTGTGTGTTGAGCCCACAACATGTAGAGACAATATTTTAACAGTGCACACTCTACCCATGCATCTTCTGTGGTGGATTGACATTTAAAGAATGTTGAGAGTCAGTTTAGAGTCTTGGAACTTGATAGAGAGTTGATTTTGTATGACTGTGAAAAGCTCAGGGTTGTGACATGGTCAAGGCACGGCAAGGCATGGCATCATGGTCGTGGCAAGGCAGGCTTACGGCACTTACCATGCTTGTGAGCTTTTCATGATCATACAAAATCTGTTCTAAATGCCTGCTTACCTTGAAGCAAGAATCCATCTCAAGGGATAGCAAATCACTGTCAAGTGGTATAAGATCCAAGGGGTACTCCTCAATATTTGCATACAAGACACCACGCTCCTAAGACATATGACAGCCATACAACTAAGTATTAAGTAAGCAAGATAGTAAGATACAATGCATGCAATATTACATAGAAGTGGGAAAGATATAACACAGGGATAGATCCAGGGTTTTTGTAGGGGATGGTGCACCTGTAGGATTTGTAATATTTGCAAGTGAAAGTGGTACACAATAGAAGTTTGGAGTGGCACTTTCCTGTCCTTGGGGGTGTACCAATACCCTGTCCACCACTGTAACATAAACTAGACAGGTTGTTTTTCTGATAATGTGCTTGGAATTTGAAAACTTTTCTACTTATTGTTACTTTTATTTAGTGGAGAGATTTGAATTTGAGTAGACCTTTCCCGAATTTGCTTGGATGATCACGAAACAATGGTTCCAATGGAGACAGAACTTGATTTTTTCATTTATCAAGGCCAGCCTTGACTTGAAACCATTGTTTCTTGATCATCCAAGCAAATTCGGGAAAGGTCTATTGGCAGTCATTCTCATTGGTGGTGGTTAAAAACCAGCCATCATCAAAATATTTTCTAGATTCCCTACCTGTAATCTTCTTTCACACAGTACTGTTTTTCTTGGGACAAACATAATATGGAAGTCCTTCTTGCTTCCTTTGTCCTCCTCCCTTAAAGAAAACATCTTCAGTATTAGGCTTCATGTTCAGCAAAGGAAAGAGATTCCATGAAAAGAAACTGTTGGGGATAGGGCAGTGGGACTGTATGTTTCTCAATAAGATGTAAGAACCCTGTAAGGTTTCTGTGAAATCCACAGTTTCAAAAACTGTAAATATCTCCCCTCTTAAAATTATCTGAGAACCAAACATCAATTTGGCCAGTACCTCCACTGCAGTGGCGTAGTGATGCCTGAGCAAAAGGGGTGAGGGCAATTTTCTTGAGAAGCTTACATTGCACTCCATGGAAAGTCAAATATCAAGGTCATTTTCCTGCCAAAATATGCTCATTTCCAGCCTTAACCAAAGGAAACCCCATGTGTAATTAAATTTCCTCTATATGTTGAGATAACAGTGAAATATTGTGAATTAGATTAAAAGTAAAACTTTAAAGTGATAGCATTGACATCATCCTTCATACAAAAAGAGGCTCAAGCTGAAAATTTTGGGGGTGGGAATGCTTGCCCTCCCCTTGCTCCCCTCTCTATGCCACTGCTCCTCTGGTTAGCCATAGAGGTTTCTTTAACACAGAAGTTTTCCACCCCCCTATCTCTGATTGATGGATCCACCCCTGAAATGTCACATTGCACACAACTGAAAGCAATATACTCACTTTAGAATATTATCAGCAATGATATCCATCTGTGATGGTACAGGCCTAGTAATGAAAATGATGTTGACAACTTGGCTGGGAGGTAGTTTGCCTTCTCGCAAGGGAAACATCTTGTCAACTTCGTGTTCCTACACCAAAATTTAATAACGATAATAAATACTGAATACTCTACAACAAAGTCCAGTCAAATTATTTCGTGATAAGTAATAACTTTAGTACAATAATTTGTACATAACTTTCTGTGCATAAATTTCAACTTTGTTTATACTTCCTGTATAAGCCACCTTCTAAAAGTATTTATTTGAAATACTTTACTTTACACCTCTAACTGTCCTTAACGCCTGTCTCATTATAAGTATACCTACCTTAAGGAGCTGATAGTCAGCTATCAATCCAAAGGGACCAGTTAGCTTGTCATCCCACACTAAAGTCTACAACACATAACAACAAAAATAACATCATCTCTGACACACACCTCCAAATAAGGTCAATTCACTTCAAAATTGTGATTGAAAACCACATGAAAATGCATCTAGCTCAAGCTCACTGTCTTACCTTGCTACCAGGGTGCTTGTCCAAGCAGTCCAGCAGCTCTCTACGGCTACATTCTCGTAGAAGACCCAAGTTTACTCGACCACTCGTCAAATATGAATGACTGGCCGCCATTTTGGATCAGACTCATGTGACTTCCTGCTGACCGAAGATATCAAGGGCTCAGACAAAATGGCCCTGAAGAAGAGAAGGTTCAAGAATTGTTTTCTTCTCTGATTAACTTGTTTTTTTTTTGTTAAATCTGCCGTGGCAATACTCGTTTCAGGATGTTAAGTAATCTAAGAAAGGGGTTGCTTCATTATGTGAAGATCGGATCATTTACACGAAGTAGTATACGAAGAATATCTTTACTAGTTCCTGGAAGAAGCCGAGCTGATCTATCTGTCCCAACAAGAACTTCCTTGAAGCATTCTAAATTATTCACGATCCCTGGGAGCGTTAGACTGTTGTCATCAGAGGCCGATTCAAAAGGATTTTTGAGGCAGACGCTTTGGAAATTTTTGCGTGTACTATTTTTGGTGACCGGTGGTACTGTCTGGGGCTTGCCAGCTGTTCTGTATGTTGGATTCAAAACTGGGTTAATAAAGGTAGAAGTAGAGGAACAGGAAGACAGTGAACACATTCGACATGACGAACGGCTTTTTAGTGTCTTTGGTGTTTCTAAGGACGCCGAACATGAATCAAGGGCCAGAGAAATCAGCGATAAATCTTCTGCTTTGTTGAAAATATGGAACAAACTCAAGCTTGAAGACGGAGTATTGAGAACATTTGGTGAACCTGTGGACTTGATAGGCTACCGTGGAAAATGTTCAGCTTGTGGTTTTTCAGATCAATATCACCATTATGATTCGGCCAAACAGCTGAAAAGTTCAGATGAAATGATAATCCAAGATCCAGAAATAATGGATGAGCAAAAGATGGATGAAAACAGAAATGAAAATGAAAGTGGGATGGTAGGATGGTGTGTGTCATGCATAGTGGCTGGCCCAAAGCAAACTGGAATACTTGACTTGGAGTTCTCTAAGGTCAACAAAGAGTGGATTCCAGTGTCGTTGCACTTGGAAGGACTTCAAAAAACAGGAGATGTTGTTTGTAATGTATCAGGTCCCTTGCCCAATGGAGTTACAAGATTTATACGATTATCAAATGATTGAAAACCTAGAAACCTGATTTTATATCAGGTATAACTGGAAATATGAGAAGGAAAGTGGACAATGAAATACTGTGCAATGAAGAGAAACCACTAATGGAAAGTTTTACATCAATTTACACTAACCCAATGACATAACCTTTTGAACTCGTAAATTTTCACTGCATTCCATAAGTATAAACTCATTCACATAGGTTTAGGCTCATTTCCATTTCCAAATACTCAATACCAATGGTAGAACAACAATAAAATCCATTTGAAGTATTCCAAAGACTTTCAATGAAACCAGGGATCATGGAGCAGTGTTTTGATGAGGGGTGGGGGTCAGAGCAAAAAGAGTCATTTAAAGTATACCTTGATGATAGATTTTAGAGTGATGGCACTTAACCCATGAAACAGAAACTAAAAGTTAGTCTTATAGACAGAAAAGAAAACAATGGATTTACTGTATACTAATCTCTATTAGACTAATAAATATTTCATGGTTAAGTGCCATCACTCTATTTTATTAAAAGGACAAACTCTGTTGTAACAGTTGCTTATTATGTATGAATTGTATGGCATAAAGTCCCTTGAGCTTATCTGGCCTCCATGCCCTGGGTTTCAGGGGCACTCTTGCACCAGTGCATCTTCTCTAGAAACAGGGAACCCTATGGTCCCTGGAAACACATCAATATTTAAACAAAAATTGCAAATTCTTGAATAATCACTGGCCAAAAATTGCAAAAAAGTAATAAAGAATTTACTGGACTAGATCACTTGCACTTTGACGAAATTAAAGAACAGATCACAATCATATGGTTGGATTGATTATAATTTCATTACTAACTTGTAAAAATGTTAAAACTGATATTTCCAAATGCACTGGAATTAAGAATCCCATAAAAATGGTTAAATGAACTGATTGAGATCAATAATTTCTTATCTGCCTGGTTGATGAAACTTTCTGTGTTTAAAATTTTCACTGGAACAAGTGAAATTTCTTGAGAAACATGACATCACAGGACAGCCTAGATTTGTTCCCAGAGTTCATAAATCCAAAAATTTTGGAAACTGGTAAAATGTTTTTCTGAAAATTATGACACAGAGATAATGGAACCCAAATGAAATCTGTTACAGCACTTTTATTTGTATGAACATGATGTTAGACATTTTTTCATTTTAAAGAGTTTCCATGTTTTTTTCATTAACACACATTTTTGAACATTTGAATTACAGATAGTTTCAAATCATGGTTAATATGGAAATTTTAATTTAGGGGCTTTGGAAAGTTTTGGAAATTTTAACAGCCAAAGCTGTACAAGCCATGTTAATGAAAAACTTAGGGAATGGAGTTCAAATTTCAATCACCGGGGGGTGTTTGTATTTCCTGAATTGACAAATAGGAATGAAAAAAGTAAAATGAAACAGCTACTAAGAATGCTTTCAATATTTCTACAATCTCACAGCTAACAAATATCTGGGTTTTTGCATTCTCGATAAAGGCATACTAAACTCAAACCCTTGTAAATTTGGTTGATGGCAGCCAAAGTTTTATGTTGTCTTGGAACATTTAAAAAGTGCTCTACAAATTTGTACATTTTATAGATTATCATTTACATGTGACACTACAAGGTGTAATGATACATACTGTATTGTATGTTGAAATTTTTGGGTACCTCATTAAGTAAAGTAAGTGAAATAAAACTGAGGGGAACAGTATGTTTTGTGGTCCAGAGACTTCTGATGTTTCATAGAGGTGAAGTAAAACATAAACAGTGGAGGGACCACAAAACATACTGCTTTCCAAAGGTCACAGTAAACAAGTGTTTTGTTATACACCAACTGCCAAAGAACAAAAAGCAAAATCTTAAAGTGCAGTGTTAGAATTTGCACCTTCAAAGGTCAATCAAGGTTGTATCTCAGATGGTGTAGTTTCTGGTTTTGTTATCACTGGTAAAACATTCTACCATTTCCTGCTCAGAGTTGTTGCCAGGGAAAAATCCAAAAGTTGTTCATGTTCACAAGATACCCTCTTGCCCAATTAGAGCAGGATAAAAATGGCCTTTGACAGTTGGTATATAAAAAATAGTTACACCTGAATGATGTGCATATCATAGCATACTGCCATATTGTGTGAGGCATACCTGTAGTGTGCACATAATTGTATTCTAAATATTTAATACAGAAACTACTCTATTTCAGTTACAGTCAAGTCACTTATAATACTGATGAATAATTAATGAGGCAAAAACAAATAGAAAATCATAAGTATGGAGGAATCTCATAAAGAATTGTCCTGATTTGCATAAACTTTAAAGCTGATTTTCTCAGCCAAATTTACATGTTCAAAATTTTAGTAAAACATGATAGCTAACCTAGATATATCATAAGCAAGATACAATATGCATGGTAATGCTGTATCTGATCTGACAATCTCCTGCCTGTGGCTCAAGTTTGTAAATCAGATACAGCATATTGTATATTACATACATCACTGATGGTCTGCAGAGATAGTGATTTCTTTTTAAACTTATCACTATTTGGCTTTGATCAATTTCCTTATTTACAAGTAATTATTTTGAAAGAAATGGCTCAGGTTGATGCACAGCTGTCTGGAGGGAGGTTATGGCTGTGCAACTCCAGATTACTTCATGAAACAGCATGACTGATCTATTTTTGGACTTTCAAGTGTCACACTTTATAAATAAAGTTGTAATTTTATTTTTTGTTTTCTTTGCTCCAAACAAATAGTTTCCTATCATCCAAATCCATTCTCCTGTAACTAAAGACCCTAATTTTGTTATGCATCAGAGTTTGGTCTTGTTTGTTGATAATAATGAAGTGACTTTTGTCAGGAATATTGTTTATTTGCTCCCCTGTAGTGTCATTTGTATCGCTTGCTGTACTTGGTCCACAAATGACACTACGTCGGTGCAAATAAACAATATGCCCTCCAACTTTATTCCCTTATTATGGCTATATTATGGCTACATTATAGCTATATTCTCATATTGTTTGGCCACCTCCCTTAGATATTGATTTCATTGGTCTTCCTTTGATCATCCCATACAAAATACATGTAATTGCCATCACAAACAAAAAGTAACTGGAGTACTGAAGACGAAGATTAACTGTGGCCCAGTCGTTCTGTTTATTCATAGAAAAAAAGAACATCAGTGTCAAACTACAATAGACCCTTTTTTGAGTTTCCAAAATACCAGTATGTGTTCCTTGATTACAGGCTCATTTGCTCAGGGTTAGCCTCATTTCAATGTCAAAATATTCACAAAAACCAACAATAAAGTAAAGAATGCACAACTTCAACAATACCAACACTTTGAAATTCCATGGACCTCCAATTGGGCATGTGAATATTCTACACAAAAATGAGGCTAACCTTGAGCAACAGAGAACTTGAAACAAGAGTATTAAAGATTTAACCTCTGGCATGACCAGTGCTGAAAAGCTTTAGTGAGTCATTACTAGTGTTATTATTACATGTAGATTGGTGGCAGCTTATGGCATCACCTTCCTTAGAGAGGAGGAATAAAATTTCCATGTGATGGGGTGGGGTGGGTCTGAGGAGGCAACATTCTATTACAGTACCTTAAAATATTTATGGAACATCCTGGGAATATGAGGATTGGGCTAACATTCATCACCCTTTTAATATAGAAGAGGACTTACATATACATTTTCTGAAACCATGCAACATAGAAATTTTATTTAAATTCTATCATAACATGCTCAAATAGTTCACTTTTGAGTTCGTGAAAAAATGTGTGAAGGCATGAAATGACTACCACAACTTGTTCTGTTGTCACTCTTTTCTCTATGACTTGTTACTTTGTGGTTCACTTGTAAAACTATACTCTTGAGCAACAGAAAGAGTTGAAGAAATTTTAGTCATTTCATGCTACCAAATGTGATTTCATGACAAGCCTTGCCTTTAAATATCTTTTTCAAGAACTCAGAAGTGGACTATTCACCAACAGTCACTCACCAGTCCCATCTCTGATTGACCATCCAGTGGAAGCTGCTGGAAATACCTTGGGAATGAAGCTCTTACAGTGATTCCTTCCATGCAACAGTGTTTACCACAGTGGTTAAAGCTCACCATTGAAGCCATATTATGCACTTGTGTTGCATTGCAATGGTCATGAGGACTGCAATTTGAGCAAAAATCTTAATTTTTTGCTATGTTGGTGCTTGAATAGTGATCATTGAATAGTGAGCAGGAACCTAGTGGATTAATTATTGCCCTTTACATTATACATTAATTCTTAGCAATGTTCAGGAGTCACAAGTACTTTATGCATAAATGTACATGTAATATGGCCCTTATTAACTGTTAATATCCAGAACACCTCTTGGCCTTATTTTTGATGTTTTTTTAAAACCTTTTATATAGAGTGTTCTCACGGTAGTCATCTTGTGGGGTGTTGTTGTGTTTGTAATTTTGATACTACTACTTCACTTAATTAATTAGTATTAATATCTACAGAGATGACAATCAGTTCCACAGTCACTTTTAATTAAATTAGTGAAATCGTTCGTTCTTATTTGCTTTTTGAAATTACTTAAACTTGTTTCTGATCTTAAATTTTTAGTTAATTTGTGCCACAGAACAGGTCCTAAATACCTAATAGAATGCTTGCCATACGTGACTGTTTTAAACCTTGGAATTACAAAATCTGAATTTCTCAAGTTATGACTATTATCATGTTGTTGAAATAAATCTAGTAAACATTTTGGGCAAATTCTATGCTTGACTTTAAACATTAAGATGGCGATATCTTGGAGCCTATATAACATTTGCAGTCTGGCTTTAGCTAAAAGCTCCTCATAGGAGCTATGGTGATCACAATAAACTGCTCTTAAACCTCTTTCTTGTACCCTCTCTAGTTTTCTTTTGTCTGAAGCCTTAATAAAATGCCAAGCCAAGGAACAGTAGGTTAAATGTGGGAGGATTGCGGCCTTAAATAATTTAATTTTGCCTTTTCTGCAACAAGGTTTTTCAATCTTAAGAGAACCCTCACTTTCTGACTAGCCATAATACATATTAATTTGATATGGGCACTGAAATCTAGTTTATCATCTATAGACACTCCCAAGAGTTTCAGGAGAGTGTTTTGTTCGATTTGTTAGTCATCGACCTTGAGACTTATTGTTGAAATTTCTTTATTTTTCCTACTAGTTATCATCATAGATCGGAACTTGTCCTCATTTGCCAACAAAAAATTATCACTGTACCAATCAGCCACTACTTGACCTTGATTGTTTAGTATGGCCTCTACATCTGACACCTTTGTTGCTGAGGTGTACAACTGATGATCGTCAGCATGTACATTGTCAATTGACAATTCTTGATGTTACAGAACAAATCATTTTGAAAGATGTTCCATAGTAGTGGACTGAAGCATGAACCTTGTGGACATCCCTTCCTAATATCTTACCATGAGCTTAAGACAGCCCAGTTTCACTCTACCCTGATGTAGTTCAAAGTAAGATCTCATCAAGCTTAGAGCCTCATCTGAAAATTTATAAGCTTTCAACTTGCTGATCATAAGGGCAGGGAGAAGAGAGTCATCAATTACCTCAATTCTGAGCAATGTACAAGAGTCACAACAATGCTCTATGCATACATGTATGTGTACATGTAATATGGGCCTTAATATCCAGAACACCTCTTGTTCTTGCTTTTTTGATGCTTTAACATTTTATAAATAACATTTTGTCGATTTGGTGTATGTGCTGATAAGGAGACCAAATAATACACACTTTTGCTAGCCTGCAACTCTAAAACACTGCCTTGTCTTTAAATCATTGATTCGGCAATCGTGAACTATACACACTGTATAAGGTGTCATTCTGATTTTGCTACCACTTATCTACACCTCACTACCTTACAATAAATATTAGAGCCTATTCAGATTGTTGTTTCACAAATAAATAAATTATGCACACACCATTCATGATCACATGGCTCAACTAAGCCACAATACCAGACATCTAGTTCTTTGACTTCTACATGTGCCAAACTTGTCATGGCCTAAGTGATTAATTATCTCGATTGACAAAGACAGATGCATCTTTCTAGGTGATAAAAATTATCAGTTACCATTTTTTTGCCAATTTTGGAAAACTGAAACAAGATGAAACCTGAATCACTTGTAACAAATTACTATATCATAAAGAAATTTTTAAAATAATTTTTTCCAAAAAAATCTACTAACAAACTAACATTAATTCTCATTAAGGGCTGTGTACAAGTCTCATTTCAATATATCTTAAGGAGTGCAAAAATTCAGATTTTGTCTTGTTACATTAATGGCAATTAAAAATGCAATCTTATCTGAAGGCCTCTAATTATGAAATATAGATTTGCTCTCCAGCTGTCAACAACAGATATATATATACATATATAATATAATTTTGAATATAAAAATATTGAAGTTGAAATACTTAGCTTTTTGATATGTCATAATACTGTCCAAGGCAGTATACCTGTGTATACACCAGGTTTAAAAACATTTTGTTAGGTTCAAAAGGTTACAGCAGTGAAGGTAAGGCTGAGGAGGGATTCTGGGTAAACTGTTAATGAGGTCCATAAATGTGTGTGTGGTGTTGTTATGCTCTTGAAGGCATTGTTTGAAATTCCAAAAAAAGCATAGTGGCTTGCACTTTTCTTATAGTACTAATTAAAAATATTTCCCCTTGTATGCTGTATTCAATGTAATGTCAGGTCCTTCCCCAATAACTGGATAACTCTCCCTTGACATTTAAAATCAAGTTTGACCTAGTTCCAAAAATTTTAAAATTATTAAATTACATGTACAATGTGAACCTACCCTCTGAACACCACAGCTCACCCCCCCCTAAATAAAACAGGTTTTCTAAATAATGTAAATATAAATAGAGGATATTGCATGGACACACAGAGATATGGATTTTATTTTTAAGTGTTGATAATATATCTCATGAGTGAGAGAGATTGCACGGGAAGATGAAATTCGCATCTCCAGTCAGCCATGTAGTGTTCTAATTTTATAAATGTTGATGGAATATCCAGAATCAAGTAAGAATTTCAAGGCCATTTGTGATTAGTTGATAAGAAACAGCATGTCAACAGCAATATCCTCACGTGAAGGATAAAAATGATACCTTGACACAAGGGTTGTCCAATACTGTCAACCTGATATAGATCGTCAGTGTAGCTCATGATCCGTATGGTTCGTGAAACTCATTTATGTTTATTACAATAGATTAGCTATTGAAAACGACACAATTCATATGCTATTTTGAATGGTTTCTGGTGATTTTGATGTGAGGTGATCACGAACCTTGTAAACTGATAAAGTTTCACGGACTGCATGAAACGTTTTCACGAACCGTACGGATCGTGAGCTACACTGATGATCCATATAGGTCGACAGTATTGGACATAATTGCTTGACACTGTGTACAAAGTTTTAGAAACAGGACAAATCCTGCATATTTCATCAATATTTATACATTAATAAAAAGTTATAATACTCATTACTTACATATCATTTGGAATCACTGCTACAGGCAGTAATGCTGTTACACATGTACTTAATACAGAATCATAGCATTTTTTACTGCTGCAAGATTCAGACCATGGTTTATCCAGTGAAAAGGTTAAGTTAACCAGCTGGGTGTACATTTCACCACTCAAACCAAGCTCAGATCCGTGGACTAGTGTGGTCACATGAGAAATGTTTTTGACTGCCCGAAAGAAGAGGCTATTTGGAGAAAATCTGATGAGCACAGGAAGGTTTACTTGGACTAGATTTAAGGTGCTTGTTGTTGGTTTGTTGGTATCATTTGTGATATTCATAGCTTGGGTTACATTACCAAACATGCAAAACTCCTTGCTAGATACATGTCTTATTAGCACTTTCCACTGCTGCAAGATAACAAGGAGATTAAGATAAATTCATGGGCCTAATCTTTGGAGAAGTTTTTGTATGACTGTGAAAAGCATGTGCAGTACAAACACAGTTGTGACATGGTCAGCAAGGCAAGGAAAGGTACGTTAAAATTCTAGAAAACATCACAGTTGTGGCAAGGCATGCTTATGGCACAGACTGTGCTGCAACCTTTTCACAGTCATACAAAATCTGGTCTTTAGCTTTTGAGATGATCAACTAATTAAACATACAGATATTGTATAGTTCCATAATAAATAGCTGATATTGAGGAAGTAACACATTAAAAAAATAACTGGAGGTACTATTCAATAAATAAATGTCATATAAGAGGTAAAAAAGTAAAAAATATGAAGAGCTGCAAGGAGGGCAACCATCAAGGCTCAACCATGAAGTTATTCTCAAAAAATAAAATAACCATATCACCTCTGTCTAAGTGGTAAGGGTGATTGGTGGCCCTTTTAGGGTTGATATCAACATGGCTTCGAAAGCTCTTTTAATTTGTATGTACCTTTTAGGGGTAGTTTTCAAAATTGACTCCTGATCACCACTACCACTTGGACAAAGGTAGTACCCCCACCAGGGGCTTAAGCATATTACTTTCTCAAGAAACATTTAGCGGGACCATCAAAAATATTACCTTAATAAATTTATTTTGTACCAGCTTACGTTTTGCATGTTTGGGAGGTTGGTCATCAAAAAATATTAGGTTTGTTATGGGGGGGATTATGAAAAAGTATTCTCTCAAAATTTGAAATCCACATGCCCCTCCTGACCCATAAATTATGAACAGTTCCTTATAGAGGATTAAAAGATACTTACCGAAATTTCGGCACTTTCAAAGTCATAAGACTGTACATAATAACCGACAGAAAATAATCCAGCAGCGAATATAGCCAGGCATAAAGTAAAGATGACGAAAGGTGGTCGACTAGTGCCAAAACCTACCAAGTTTTTTACACATTTACATTCAACCATAGCTGTAGTTTTTTCCTAACGGAATATCAGATGGAAAAGAACGGTCAAAACGGCCTAAACAATTAGATAAAGCCAAAAATAAAATGGAAACAAAAGCTTTAGGTTTGCTCGATAAATTATGCGAGTTTGTTTACTTCTTCATAGAAAAATATTATTTATAAATGTATAAGCAGCAATGTAAGGTATGTAAGACGGAAAATAAGTTCTCTTCCAATATTTACTTACTTCAGAACTTTTTTGCAATATTAATTAGAGCTGTGAAGTAGTTAGAAAGTTTGGAAATGCGGTTTGTTGCTAGACAGGTGCTTCTTCTTTATCCGCCATCTTTAACTGTGTACAGTATTACCCAGGATTCGTTGCGCCAGATTGCCGCTTACTTGATTATGGGGAGGGGAGGGGGAGTCTATTATTGCAGAATTCTAGTTAGCGAGCATTGGCTAGGTTCATTTTTTAATTGTGAGGGGGGAGGGGTAGTGGGGGATGGGCCGGAGGAATTGTTGTTAACACATGTGTCAAATTTATCAGCCCCTCGAATTAACTGTGAGCCCCCATATATTATGGTAATGACAAATTTTTTTACCCACCACCTCAACTTTAACATATAAATACACTAAGTTGTGAAATCAGAACTTGTTAATAGTATAACTGATGAGGCAAAATTTATGAAATTATTATTTTATATGAATAATTTAAAAAGTCAAGAATACTTTGAATCGCTTTTAATCTGTTACAAGTATATTTTAGATCTATTGATATTAGTAAATTGTATTTTAATATTTGACTTACTCATGAACTTTTTTTTATGACCCCCCGGGTTATTACAGCTAAATTCTATGACCCACCGCTTTTGGCTGGATATGGAAAATTAGTTGACCAACCCTTAATTCCTCCGCCCCAACCCCCTCCTGTGAAAAAAATAATGCTCCCTTAATGTATTTATAATGATTTTAAAATTGGATACCAAAGGATCTTTGACGATTTCCAAACGCAAAAACTCACTTCCAGTGTCTCATTATAACCGTATAAAAATCAAGAATTTGTTTAACCAATGGCTCCAGTGGCTATGTGGGTTTTAGCCCCTTAGCTAGTGAATGGGTACCCTTCTACTTTGCCTATATAGATACTTCGAAAAACAAAGAGTTGGATTTTTACAAGCGAAGACCCAGTACAACAGTGTGTCCCTGGTTTCTCATATTACTCTTTCCTTAATTGAATGCAGACCCTTTTTTGGGGTTGACTACGTCTAGTTTTTGTTTGCTGGTAAGCTGTTAGTACAGAGAGACTGCCGCATTCTATATTTTTTGAATGCCTGTGTTCACCGAAATTGACATGCCAAGGTCAAAAGGACAGTTTCTGAAATCACGAGTAATTTACATGCCTGGTCAAAAGGGCAGTTTTTGAAATCACGAGTTGGCACAGATTTATATATTAAGATAAAAGAAATGTTTGATCGTCTAGCGTTTACGGTTCGATGATCTATATGCCTACGGATATTTAGATTATTAAAGCAATAGATCTCTCTAGCATCAAGGCTATTTTGAGAAACACCGATGGGGTACAACATTTCGTACATGTGACGTGTACGTTCATCGTAGCATGGAATAGATAATTTTGCATTTTCGCATCACGTAACGAAAAGGTGTCACCACTTTTTTCAGAAGAGATCGTAGGTTCTACGGAAAATTTATCGAACTAAGATTTATGAAGAAAATTTGCTTCAAAAATAGTATTATAAGGCTAATTCTGCCCCTCCCAAAATTTTTCCCTTGAGTTTGCCACATATGCAAGCAAGCTCACATGGCTAGCCACGTGGGTTGGATAATTTGACGTTGCAAGGATTTTCTCACTTGTGATTGGTTTAAAAACAAAGTCAGTGTCAATCAATCGTCAAACAATGATCAAACGTTCCTGCACGCTTGCAGCGCTAGCTTTGTTGGGGTTTTGTTGTTATTGGGGGAGGAATGCACATGGCCTAGTGGGAATGTAAATCAGATGGTAAAACCGATCTCACGCCATCAAGAGGAAAACCTAGATCTCTTAGAAGTGAAGTTATGAGTTTGGACACACTTCTCAAAGCAGCTGAGTTCGTAGAATTGTCTTCAGGTCCGACGAAGGATGAAAATCCCTCGAATGCACGTGGTACGTTCAGTAGCCATGTGCAATTTAGCAGATGTTGTTTTGAAGTGAACCTTCGTTCAGCGTTGGCAAATTTTTCACAGATTGCATTGGATTTTTGTTTTAAGCTATAGGAAATCATTCTAGCAATGTCTACGCAGACAGAAGGCGAGTTGTCTCAGAATCGGAGGCCAGTGAACGAAGAAGAAGACCAGGAGGGTTAGTTGATTTTGTACTTTTTGACGACGGTGGTTGTTTGTCGTTGTTTTTTACTGCTGGCTACGATCTGACTTTCTTTACTGCTTTTACTAGTGCTGGGACAAGGGAAACACACAATAAACTGGAAAAGAACAGGTAAATGTCTCTAAAGTGTGAACTAAGCTTACAAATAAAGATTTTATTCCGTGGGAATTGCACAATGTCATGGAGTAGCTAGTCGCTTTTAGCTGTTGTGAAAGATGTCTCCGCTCTGAATTTTGTTGGTCGAAAGAAATTTAACCTATCCTCACGATATATTTGGCTTACCAAGCTATATTTTCATCACTATTTATAGACCTTAATCCTATACTCAAGGAGATGCTGAAAACATTTGGTTTCAAAGTCTATGTCGAGGAGAAAATATTTTTTTTCTGACATGTTTGTCTTAAGCTTCTCTCGGCGGGAGAATTTATTTACATAAGTTTATTTCGAACATCAGGCGAGCTCATCTCAAGGAGTGCTTTGATATCTTAAAGAAGCAAGTTCCAAACCTTGAAGACAAAAAGACCTCAAATCTCAACATTCTAAGAGGTGCACTAAAACATATTCAGGTAAGCTTACGTTTTGTAAATTTTGTGATATCAACCACAAGATAGATTCATCATTGCGATAGGCTTGAGCAAGTTAAGGCTTGCCCGACACTTCGTTGTTTGGCATGGAGCTGAAGTTAACAAACGTAAAATTTTAACTTTTCTAGGACTGCTGGAAAAATTACTTTATAGGAGCTTTTTAATGTGTTATAGCTAACCGGGAATTTAGCTTATGTATTAGTTCTTGTACGAATATATGTGTACAAGGTGATCCTATTACTATGGTTTAGATTATTAAAGGTGATGCTGTTCTATACTGCAGCCCTTTAGAAATTTTCAAGCGACTGCCCAAAATTCTAATAGCATATAAAATGCAACCAGCGAAGTTGAAGAATCTTAAGGGCCAATAATGTTTGTATTCATATATAGAATAACCACACATTTACTTATCAGGTGAATGTATTGAGCCAATCAGGATCAACATTTGGCAGTGTTTCAGTACAGATATTTTAAAGGCTCCCATAGCAATATTTGTTCCTAATTTTTTATGTTTTCGTTATTCATACTGTGTGATAGATTTGAGATTTTTGGAGGCATTAATTGTGATAGGAAAAAATTCAAGAAACTGGCTTCAAGTATTTGGCTCTTATGAGATTATATTAGCATAATTAATTGTTGATCTAGAACATGGCCTAACTTCAAACCAATTCATTTAGATAAAAATCTACTTAATAGTTAGTGGTTTGTTTAAATGAGGCAAGCATACATCTGACTACTTTTACAGCTAATGATTACAGCTGAATTAAATTTTGAACATGATATTTGAATTATTTAAGTTAATCAGTAAAAATTATCAAGGTTTCTAGATTGTCTGCAATTAACTAAAATATTAAGTTTATTACTTTATTCTGATATTTACTCATAATTTTAGTCAAGTGTTAAAATTATAGGTTAAGAGAAACTTAGAATAAAAAATAAACTCATCATTAAAGAACAATTGGATGAAATTATGAATTTTTAACATTTAATTTCGAAGAGTTAAATCTCCTAAATAAATACACCTTTTCAGTGCTAGCTGTCACGTTGTGTTATATGTTACAGTTAACAAAATGTTTGGATGTTTTTTATGTCATTCAAAAGTACTAACTTTAATGAAAAAATTATTGACTTGATCTGTTTCGCGATCTGTTTCTCTAAATACAAGCAAAATTTTATTTTTTAACTTGATTGAAAATTATCTTGCTGTTATTTAGAGAGCTAACTAAAGAAACCAATTTGATATTTTGTTCCAAAGCTAGTATATTTGTACTGCAATCTGAGAACAATGTCTGAATATTTTGGTGACCATAACACAAAATGTAATTTCTGACATCCAGCAGTACATAATGGAGGATGATTGGGTCAGAAATTGATGTTCTGTCCACATGGGAAAGAGGTTGGGTTGGTGTGTGTGGTGCATGATTAGTAATTTGTGATATGTATGTAGTGCTTTCTGGCAAGAAAGCAATCCAGAAAGCAGTCATTCTAGGCCAGTTATCTTATTTTGGTTGCAGAATTTGTTTTTCTAATATATTTGTACTGATTAGAATTATCTATAAAGGAAATAGTTTAGAACTACGGTAGTAGTTCTCTAACCCTTAGAGAATTCTTTTCCTATGAAGGGTGGAGGAATATGTTTCCTGTTTTTTGGCCATAGCCCCAGGGTGGTTTTTATGACTTTTCATATCCAGTAGGAACTACACATCTGCTATTAATATTTATATAGGTTTTTGAAGAAAAGAACTGCTGGTATCAGGGTTTGTACAGGATCTCCTGTGAAAATTTTCAAAACTTTTCCAAAACTTTCTGAAACCCTTTGAATCAAATTTACAAAACCACACAAAGCACAAAAATAAAGCCAAATTCATGGATCTGAAACATTCAACATACATTTACCAATGCAAAACAGTACATACAACACACGTACCGTGATGACAGAAAAAATTCCTCGGTGCTTTACAATGAAAACAATTCTTTGCAAGGTGTAAGGTGGACAAGCTACAAAAAATCCATAACTTTTCCATATAGCCTAGGGGGACCAAAAATATATTTTCCAAAACTTTCAAGGTCCTGGAAAAATGCATTATCAATATTCAAAACTTTCCCAAGACTTTCCAAAACCCATACGAACCCTGTGGTATATGGTTGTGTTATTTATTAGCATTGATAATTTATACATGAGTGTGCAGAGCTGGCTGGCAATCATTCTATAATAAATTTATCTCACAAAGTATATCATGTGTGTGTGGCTAAAATGTATTACCATATGATGGTTGGCACAGAAAAGGTCAATTATAAGTAATATGTACAACATGAGCAGCCGTGTTTTATCAGAATTAAACAACACAAGGCGAAGGCGAGTGATTGTAAATCTGGTACAACACGTATGCGAATGTTGTAGATTACTTGTACAACGTCTAGGTGTATGCTCTCATATTCTACTGATTTTTTCGAAATGAATCAAGTTTGGCTGAGAAAATCCAAGTTAAAGTTTATGCAAATGAAGAGAGTTTTGTATCTGAATTTACAACATCCTCCATGGTCCCTGATTTCTATTGTGTTTGGCTCATTAATTATTCATGAGTTGTACAAGTAGTATTTAAAAACTAGCAGCAGTGTTTTATCAAATATAAAAACCAGAGGTGTAGCTGAGGGTTTTTGATATTTGATAAAACACTGGTAGGGAATCTAGAAAATATTTTGATGATGGTTTTTAACAACCACCAATGAGAATGACTGCCAATAGACCTTTCTCAAATTTGCTTTGATGATCACGAAACAGTGGTTTCAAGTCTTGACTTGGAACCATTGTTTCATGATCAACCAAATTCAGGAAAAGTCTATAAGTTGTAGGAAAGCATTACAAAGGGACATTGACTTACCTTAGCTTGATGGTGCTCATCTTGTATTGTCTTAAATAGATTGGCTCATTGTTTTAGGGGTTTGTATTATATCTTGGAGAAGGTAACAGCTTTTATTCTCAATGTAATAAAGTCAAAGAAGAATTTTGTCAAGGGCAGATTCCTATGCAATGGGAGTATTATTGCTTGCAGCAGTAATCAATATTACAGCATACTAGCTTTTACTCTCTTTGTCAAATTACATTGTAAGAGTAGGATTTGCTATCATTGACCTCCAGGTCTGTGTTTTAATTAAGTGCTGCCATTAATCTTCTGTGACCTGACTCTAGTCAAGAATAGAATCAATCAGAGAATACTTCAAACTGCTTTATAGTGCTTAGAATCATTTTTTAAAGGTCAAATTGAGCTCTTGTATCTAGACTTTTATCTAAAATCTTGTATCCAAAATCACTGCCACATCTTTTGTCACCTCTTACTCTGTTTTGGAAATGAATATAGTTTTGGTAGTAAAGGTTAGGAACAGCTGTACTTAATGAAGAAAAAGAAAAGAATAATTGACAACACAGAACCACTAGAAAATTTTGAAGTTGTTAAACAAATGCCAGGTGTGTTTTACTATTTAAACATCCAAAGGAAATGGGGTTGTAATTACCAAGGTTTTTCTTTATTTTAGAGGGAAATATAGAATTTTGGTCACATCATTGATTGGTTTAAAATCATTTCACGTGATAATGAATTTGTTGTGCAAAGGAAATACATATGCAGCCCCACAATCCGCAATGCTCTTGGAATGACGATTTTTCTTTGATGCTTGGCAACAATAATCATTTATAAAATAAGTTTAAATGTATACTAAGCTGATTATTTGCCTCAGGCTTATGAGTTTCATAATTTGCAGTCCATCCAGTCCATAACTTACTGTATTATTCAAACCTTTTTTTGTATTAGCCTTGCCATATGATAAACATCTTATCAACCCTACTTGCTTGATGTGTACATAAGTTATGCAACCTCAATTTTTTCCAATTTTTTTAATAGTCATGCACTTGGGTCATGAGGCAGTGGAAAGAAACTCAGTCTGTAACTATGGTATTGCACTTGAGCTTGGTTAATAAGAGATATGGTATATCTATAATTACATTCTTTATTTGTACTACAGAATATGAAGAAACAAGAACAAGAATATGCAACAGAATTTGATCTTCTGAAGGTGAAAAACAGTTCATTAGAAGAACGCCTTAAAGCACTGAAAACAAAAACAAAGTTGAAGATAGAGCAGAAGCCTGATGATGATGATTCACAAGGTGTGTCATCATCAGTCCAAACCCTCCATGCCACTACTGCTGCTAATCCAATAGGAGAGAGGAGAGCCTTGCCAATTTCTGTTGCAACCCAAACACCACCAAGTAGCGACTTGGTGGGGTCGGTAAAAGAAGTGGAGGAAACATCGAACAAGTGCAATAGTACAAGTAGCACAGACACTGGTGATGAATCAGACCGGAAGCTATCAACTTGTGAGGACAATGAAGATGAGAAGACAGACACAGATGAGGGTTTGAGCATCAATGAAGACAATGACAATGATCAAGATGATGAAATAGATGTTGTTGGTCAAGATGATACCCCATCTGCAGATAGTCTACATGCAGTAGCCCAGGAGAAAAACACAAAATTAGACAAATTGAATGGAGATGTTGAAGAAGCAAGCAAAAGAAAAGTAGGAGAAGTTTCAAAAGAGCAGAATAGCTCAAGGTTTAACAACATAAAGTCAAGAAAGAGGCCGAAATCTGAAGCAACTGTAAAGAATGAGGAAGATTCTGATTACGATGAAAACACTAAAGAAGAACCCAAAGCGAAGATCCAACATTGTGCAAGGGTGAGCGTTTAATATAGATAAGAAAATTAGTTGATAAATAGAGGATATTACATGGGCATGCAGAGAGATGAATGTTATCTTCAAGTGTTGAAAAGGCCTCTCACAAGTGAGTGCAGTGAATCAGTGAGAGATTTTCAACACAAGATAAAGTTTATATCTCCAAGCACACTTCTTAATATTCTGTTCAATATATAATTATCGATGAACAAACCTTATTGCTTTCAAATAGCTTTTTATTCACCTGTAAAATGGGTAAACCATGGTGATGTTATTTTCACAGTGAAGGTATCAATTTTTCTGGGAAGCATAGGTATTTCACCGATAATTATATATTCAATAATATTAATTGATAAATACTTAGACTATCTTGAGTACTAATTGAAATGCTTAGCTAATGCAGTGTTCTGTTTTTCTTAAGATAAAATTTAGAAGGAATGGGGTACCGAATAGTTAAAATATCTCTAACTATTGTATATGAATTAAAGGGAATCAGTGAACCGACTTTGTTAGCTAAGCAAGACACTGATTAGAACTGAAAAAATATTATTCATTAGCAACTTTTCGTGACTTTTACCATAATTGCGCACACTCAGGCTATTAACAAAGATCTTTTTTCGTACGTTAGTTTTTCAAAACGCAAATAGGATCGGAGAATAGAAGAGATTTACATTATTTTTCAACGCTCCTTGTATGTGACTCAAACAGACCCCTTGCAGCAATTCCTAAAGCCGTTCAATTTGGAGGACAAAACAATGGAATACTGCCAGTCATCCATTCTCGGGAGAGTCAAATTCTATTGTATTTTTTTTTTTGTCCTCCAAATTGATCTGCTTTGGGATTTGGTGCAAGGTGTATATAGCCATGTGCTTGGCTTCTGTTTTTGCGTCTAGTCGCGTCTAGTTGCGAAAAAACTGGGCGACAGGGTTCTCAGTTTGAGTGTTCTGCAGCTTACTAAGCATTTATTGTTATCTGCCTTCGTAGTTGCACCTTGGAAGGACCTCTTCAGAACTCATGAACGTCTATTTATAGCATCTACAGGAACAAATTTTGAGATGAATAGCAAAAAGTATGAAATAGGCGCGCAACATTTAACATTTGCTTCTGTGGTGAACCTTTTGGCTTAGAATCCTACATTCGCCTCTGTTAAAGTCTTACTAAGTTGGTTGCACGGTTTAAAGAAATGAGTTTGATTTTCTCTCTCTCTCTCTCTCTCTCTCTCTCTCTCTCTCTCTCTCTCTCTCTCTCTCTCTATTTTATTGCCGGGCATTATATAAGTCGTAGCATTTAATTAAAAACTAGTCCCGCAGCCCGAATGGGCTACGAGTCAATAGCCTACGAGACGCAGACGATTGGAGTATTCGTCTCGTTGCCCATGAGGGCGAGAGGTCTGATTGTTTTAGTATAAACAAACAAAACCTCTAAAATTTGGCGAAAACGTCTGCAAAACGCGAGACGAACAAACGCCTTTGTTTTGATTTGATTTTCACTACTACTGGGCTATGATCACCTGCTACCACCCTATGATCACCCCATGACCACCCCATGACAATCCCATGACCATCCCTTGGATCATCCGCCACTGAATTCAGGTTCGTTTTGATATAATAACCTATGAAGTTGGTGAAGTGATTTGTCCGTAATGTCATTGAAAAGGGGGGATGAAACAAAAAAAAAAAAAAAAAAAAAAAGGGATGGTTCAAAACAAACGAAAAAATCTTTTGTTGAAATTTTATTTGAGGCTTTAAAGTCACGTGAAGGTGTGTCTTCGTCTTGATTTCTACTTTGAAACTGTTAGTGATTTCCGATTAGTGTATAATAAAACGAATATGTCGTGGCCTTTAACTCTTCGCTGGGAGAATGAGCCTATACACATTTAGTATAGGTGGGGTACGATGACGTGTTTTGATTTGGTTAATTGTCATTTAAATAGGCCACTTCCGAGTTCTCGATGACGCATGAAGGCGAAATCACACTTTGTGGCGTGAAACGACTGACTTGTTCTGTTGTAACGCTTTTCTCTACGACTTGTTCTCAGTTCACTTGTAAAAATAAACTTTTAAGCAACAGAAAAAGTCGAGGAAATGTCAGTCGTTTCACGTGACCAAGCGTGATTTCACACGAAGCCTCGCCTTCATGCATCATTTTTGAGAACTCGGAACTGGCCTATTGCCAACCAAAAGTCTATGGGATCATCCAACAAAGCAATGTGACAAAACCTATTATTAAAATGGTTGGCACATGTCACAATGACAGTGTTTATAAACATTACGTCCTATAAACAAACTAGCGGACTACTCACAAATCCTGCATTGTGATTGGCTACGCTACTGCAGGTCTATAATAGTGATAGCCCACTAGAAGTGAAAAACAAATCAAAATAATGGCGCTTGCCACGCCTTTTGCCGAGATTTTGGCGAAATTTTCGATGTTTTGATTATTTTCTCATCATTATCCGACTAGTTTGTTAATACTGAAAGAAGTAGACCTCGCGCCCTCAAAGGCTACGAGTTACATAGTTTATTAGGCTATAGACCCATTGACTGTCGACTCGTAGCCCATTCTTCTGAAGGTCATCTCTTAGAATATATCAACGCATTTTCACTAGATGATTCAATCCTGCCTTCCATTTAAACCCCTTCTGTGCTGTTACTATGTACTGAAGTAAAAAATACGTAGTCTAGGACGGTGTGTGTGGTAGTTAGGCAACAATGAACGCATTAGGCTTGGCCTTATCTAAAATTAGTAACAGAACTGGTTTAGGATTTGCCCGGACATGAACTTTCGCATTTTGCCTGGTGCATGATGGTGCGCGTTTGAACGTGGAGTGGAATGAAATATGAACTAAAACCGCGAAAGTGACGCTTTAGATAGTAAATATTTGTAATTTTGATTTGTAAAGTTGTGGTAGGCTGTGAAACACTTTCGAATATAGAAGCTGCGTTAATGTGTGCTTACACGAGCAACAACATCAGTCGTGCAAATTGCCGAAACATTGTTGCGTTGGAAGTAGTAGACGTTCGCTTTACTACTGCACGCGTAAAAACAAGTTTTGTTTCTGGAAGATAATTTCTACTGCAACAAACATTAGCGCAGTTTTCGTATGACTGTAAATAGCTAGGTTTTCATTTATCATTGCGTGGGGGGGGGGGGGTCGGCAAATTGAGGGAGGGGTAGGTTATCTTGAGAAGTCTTGTAGACGTGGTTAAGTTTTCAGAGGTGTGAGGCTGAAAGTATGACTGAAATCTGAGGGTTTTTTGAAATTTTTACTCTCCACAAAGGTGGGGTTTTCATTTTAATGGCCAAGGCTCAAAATTTGTTGACCCCAAAATTCCTTGCCGCCTTACGGCACGAGGAGCTTCCACAGTACAGAATTGATGCCTCCTGTTGAACCAGTCACAGCATGTCATGTAACTTGTGGCGCAACATTGAGTTCCAAGTTTCAAAGCAAATGCTGTTCGTAATACTACCGCGGGAGGACTAATTTTTCCTACTTGCACAAAGTAGATGCCTACTGTACCTTTTTATGGACTTATTTACTATTTGGTTATACGGTTCATTATTCAATTAATTAATGCTAATTTGTGGTCGCAATTTTAATTGTGCGCCACTAAAACACCAGACCACATGCAGACCAAAAAATTGACTGACAGCACACAAAACAAGATTAGGTTTTACAGCAATGATGTTTATCCCATGTGCTGGTTTCTTATATCATCCAACATTGTGGCCATGTTGTTTATTGTCTCATTCTCTTGGTGGAGCAGATTTCATAAGACTGGAAGCTCATGAACACGCTCGTGACACGGTGGCACAGCAAGGCAAGCTTATGGGACGGATCACGCCGCGACCTTTTCAGTCATACGAAATCTGCTCTAATGATTGCAAACGAAACATACTGTTCTTCTTGGACAGTATTTGTTCTTGTCGGTTCAGAAAGAACCTTAGTTAATTTCAATATTTACTGCAATATCATATTTTCTCTAAAATATGTCGAAAATGGTTAATAAGTTTTACCATTCGCTTTAGAGGCGGGGAAACCCGCTGTCTTGACAATCCAAAGCCTCCCGCATCCAAACAGTGTAATTGGGTGGTGCAAGTTTTCTAATTTTTAATTGGTTTAGCGGGGAGGACATTTTGGATTACTCAATACAAGAAAATGCAAAAAGGACTGAGTGTACAGCTATTTCAAAAAAGGTTGCTGAAGGTTTTGTTGCATGTTGCATACTAAGGCCAAAGTGTATCGTAGATCATATGTAAATGATGTCAGCACAGAAGAAAATATGCCGGCTCCATGTTGCAAAGAGCTGCGTTGAAAAGTTATTTGGTTCACATCGCCAATAGTGCATTTCGGCCTTAGTATGCAACATGCAACAAAACCTTCAGCAAACCTTTTTTGAAATAGCTGTATACACTAACACTACTGTGAATGGACTGATGGCCTAAGACTGCCATACTAATTTGGACGGAACATAATTTAGTATTAGATGGAATTACGTATGTGCTAAATAATATCATCAGGTTTGTTTTATTTCGTGTATATTCATAGCAATTTAATTATTTCATATACACTATATTAGTAATTGTAATTTTTTGCGCACTTAAAGCTACCGTGTAGCGGACTATGGGAAGTAAAGTGTAGTAAATAAATGATTGGTCCGTTTTGGGACCAAAAATGAGTGAGTTCAGTGTTATTTTCATGATGAACTGCAAAAGCGAAAGTAAAAAGATGAGCGCTGCAAACTAGCGTAGCGGAGCCTTTCGAAAACGCTAACAAAGGTTAAAGGTGAAGAGCGAGCTCCGATGCGGATGGCGAAAATGGCAGACTTTCGAACGTCACAGAAAACCAACCAGCATCTGCATGCTTAGAATTCGGTGGCGTTTTTAAATCGTGTAAGAACCCAAAGAAGTGGACGGGGCCTCATTCTGCCATGTGATGTGAGGTGTGCGTGACGATTGTAATTTTACTAAAGGCTTTGGACTTTCTATTCTTCAGCTAGATCAGTTCTGCCACACATGCCATTTGTTCTTTAATTTCACACTTTATCCAGGGAAAGTGGGTAAGTAGATTCAACATTTCATTTTTGGTGGATTTCTCATTGAACTAGTTGTTTCCGGATATTCGCCAGATTTCTTCAGCGCCGCATTGCTCCATGCCATTGCTTCTGTAGCGGTTTTTCTGTAACATTCGCTCCCCTTCTGGGTATAGTCTGTAACCTTTTTGACAAAGTCTTCATTGTGTCTTTTGACGTGGTGTTACTATGGACAAAACCGGAATAGGATTTGGTGGGAGGCATTAAGCGCATCTTTTATCCTCATTGGTCTAGGGTAAGCATCATGGACATGTGGTTAGGCTCCCAAAAGTGATCTCTATTAGTAATGAATTTTGTTCGAAGACCTGGTTACATTTTATGGATAAAATCGACTAAGTATTGTAATAACCAAAAAAATTATATTAGGCGATCGATTACTGATCTAAAACGAAATCAAGGAGCCGAAGACTTGTATTTAGATATACTTAATGCAGCTCCTATATTACAAACGGACTTGCCATACATTGAAACCTTTTACTTGATGCGTTCTGTGATCAAAGATACGCCACGATAGACTGGTATTGACTCCTCCCAAAGCGTCCAAGCCCGCGGCTCACGAAGGATAAAGCAAAGAAACGGTTGAGCTTCGACTAAAGCGCACAAATCATGAAAGTCGTCCTGTGAAGAAATTGGATCATGAAAGTGGTCCTGTCAAAATTGGATAACAAAAGGAATGGAGGAAGCACTCGGCTTTCATTCAAAGATTACGCTGAAAAGTGGCGCATCTTGAGCATCTGTTTTGTCGGCATTGTCTGGCAGGGAAAGGAAGTGAAACAGGACTGAGAAATGAAAAATCTTTGAACCTGATCTTAAAGACAGAAGCACAAATGTGGCCAAAATACTGCTGCAGATGGATTTATATAGATGTCTGAGCTTTCGCCGTTCAACATGTTTTTAACATTTACTATGCTGCTGGAGGACAACGTTATGACTTTAAAACCCGAGTACGACGTTACCATTGTTGCTCGACTACGACGCTTGAACGAGAAAGAAAATGCAGTCGAGGATGTTCCACCAAATGTTTTTGCTTGTCTTGAGACAGTAACCATATTGTCATGTAGAACGTCTTTTATATAACCATTCAACGGCATTACATAAAAGCAGTTGGTAAATGTTCCGTCATCAGATGATGCATTGATGGAATGGCAGGAGTTGACTCTGGTTGGCTTTTATCGTAACGGTAGGTAAACATTTGTGGAATTTGGGGGGGGGGGGGGGAATCGGCGGCTGTGAAATATGCCATTTCTCTTCGAAACTTGGATTAGACTTCTGGTAAAGTTTGGGATGCTTGAAACGATTTAATCGAACCAAGTGTACTAAAGGGTAATGAGTGCTCGAAGCTGGCTTGCGTTTACCGTTCCGCTTGACCATCGTTGAGTTTTGGGACGGAGTGCTCGTGTGGAATGTTATGAGGCAAAATTAAGCAAACTCGTCGCAACTACTAAGGTTAATATTTAGGGCAAACAGGACAACGAAATTCAAATTGACATATGACTTTGGAGTTCGATTTTAATTTAGTTTTAGGACACAACATGAGTAGTTTGCCAAATTTTAATTTGCGTTTATTTGCTGTACCTCGATCTAATAAGCCGGCCTTTTTGAAGTTGACACCTAATTCTTTTGTTGAATCAACCGCGGTAAACAATTAGTACCAGCTGCAGCGGCTTTCCAGAACAAACCAGAAAACCCGTTTCTTTCCTAGAAAACCTTGGTGCATGCGCACTCTGGAAATGGGAGTTTTCTATGTCAACAAGACTCGGCAGATTTCCTACTACTTTTGGTTCGGCTACTTTTAGTTAAGACCTTTGCAAAGCATTTGAAAGACGTTCTTTTTTACTTTGAGTATGAGACTGTGTCGACCGACTTGAAAATGTAAGTCTTGCTGGTGATTTACAGAGTTTTCCTCAACCGTTAAGAACGCTCGATAGTCTTACATCATCAACTTGGTGACATCATAGACTAAGAGGTTTAGACAAGCTCCAAACAAGTTGTCGTGACGTCGGATTTCACATCCCCAAAAATAGGAGTTCAGAATAATCAGTAGCATTGAGAAGCAACAGTCGATGACCAATTGTAACTCAAGAGAAGAATAAACCAGGGAATCGAGAACTAGTCCGCTGTTCTCCTTTGTCAGAATCTTTACCTAACAGCCGAAATAACAGTTTCTTTGGCTGTCGGTTAGTTTCTTCAGACAGGGTCGTTACGTTGAGCACGAACAGCGAATACTTTGCTAGAAAACGCGCACCTTTAGGTTTTTCTTTGGGTATGGGGTCTTATTTTGGTGAGGATGTCCTTTGACATTTATAATTTTCCTTGCTTTTGTCAGCGCGGTTGAATAACAAGCAACCATGAGCATGCATGTCTCCTCCACATCTGTTTAAAAATTCCGAGGTTTTAGACGTGTTGTTTTTAAAAATCGAATATTCCCAACAAATTATTCCCTACTTCTCGCCGGAGTGGCGGTTCAAGACCACGATCTTGTGTATTTATACATATTTTTCCACGATAATGATGAAGTTTCATGGAGAATGCCAATAACTAGCCAGTGATACTGTTACCATATCGGCTTTGTCACAAATAGAGCAGTAATTCATTATCGTGACTAACTTGTACAGCCAAAACCATGAACCATTTTTAATCTGGCCGGATTCCGTCTGTTCGATTCGGCATGTTTGTTCCTTAGTGGCCAACATCTTGCCATTGATTCTTTATCCTTTTTTCTTTGTGGGCATTTGGGTGTCTGGAACGTCTTTTCAGGCGCCTGTCATCACGTCTCCTATCAAAAAGTAATGAAGAACTTCATCAGCTTTTTGCGGTCATAAAACTTAAGACACAAAAGGAAATATGAAGCAATAATCAAAGGTAGGTCGAAAGGTATGTCAAAGGTATGCCACCACCTTTTCACGTAAATGCCCGGTCCCCGAAGAAAGATTTGCTGTAAAACAGTTAAAGTACACGTTAAATTCCTGCCCTCTCCCGGGGGTCGGGGGTCGACTAGTGCATTGGGTTTCTTGATTGCGAGATGATTTACAGATTATGAGACGATGACTGGCGCCCAGCTTTCAGCAGATAAGGAACCAACTTGCTAATAGTCATTTCCTTTGGTTATTGAACGCCTAGACTGGTACTGAGTGAAAAATACACGTAGATTATGATCACATTGTCATGCCGAAAATGACAATAAAAGTATCCTGTTGCAAAACATTTCCGAATTTCCGCAAGAAAAAATGTTTTCTGACCTGTCCCTTCGTATATCATTCCTGTTACAGTAATTTGGTTGGCGAACATTTTCTTAGAACGTAATCAAAAACCACACTGCTTCAAAAGCACATCTTTCCGTGAATTATTTTAAGTCAAGAAGATGTAGAGATCTTCGTTCGACTTAAAACGACCTATATATTCTTCTATCCCGCATATTAATGAGCAGGAAATTTGAAAGTCAAAATACCCTCGATACGGTGATAGTTGAAACACTAATTTCGCTTTTCGAATTAAAAAAAAATGTTCACCAATAACTAAGATAATAAGCTCGTTGAGCTGTCTGTTGAACAATACGATTTACGTCTTTCCCAAGATAATCGTCTGCAAAGAAAAGCCCAGATATCAGAGAAATTAAGGTTATGCTCTGAAAGACAAAGAAGACAATTACATTCGCATTGCGTTCGCTTTTGCTTTCAAAATTATAAAATTCAGAGCATATTTTTGTCTCTTGAATCCAAATTATCGATCTTTTCGCCCAAACTTACCCTTCTAACTTCATATTTAGTGACATAGAGTAAATATTCGTCTCACAACGGGCGTGAGAGACTACAGAATCTCCGATGAAAGACCAAAACATTCACTTTGATCGAGAAGCAGCTTGTAATACCAACTAGGGCGCTGGCTTATCTTGAGCTGGCGCCTTCGCTTTCGAGAACCAATCACAAGCCTTATCGCTAATGAACTTTCTGTCAATCAAACGATATTCATCCAATCACAGTACGACAACTGCACCTTCTAACATGCAGCCCTCGTGGTAAATATCACATGACATGATCTAGCACAGCCTCAAATAGGTAGAGGCATTTGGTTTCTTAATCTTTCTTTGCCAAGGTTGTGGAGTGTGGACGGCCTCTAAAGATAACTCGTTATACTTTCCCCTATCAAGTGAACTCGGACACTACCTTCCAGATAGGGAAGGTTGTATTTTTAGATTAATTGAAGGTTATTTACTTATTACTACGGCCTTTTCAAGTCGGTGTTATTCCGAATACAGGACCCTACTAGCTCATTACATGGCAACGTGTGACGCATACGCGTCCATCGCGAGAGCTCAACTAACTTTTGATTACCTGCATACTAACAGGTAAGTCTAACGGATGTAGTAGTGAACTACATCTGCAAGCACTCAGAACTGAATTTTAACTCGGCGCCGTAAGCTATTTTTCGTGCAAAACTGAACTGTGAAGTAAGCTCCGAAAGACTTCAGTCATTTTGACCTTGTTTGCCTTCGTTTATAGCAGAGATCTACTACACTTATCCTAATTTCTTAATTACTACGGTCTTTGGCTCGTATTATGGTGTCGAGGAGTAGTTATTTCACTGTATGCGAAAGACTTGAAGTCGCTGTCTTTTAGTTGACGAAGAATGTGCTTATGTAGCATATTCCACTAGATGGAGTCGCCGAAATACGACACCTGGGAAAGCATGGCATAATTTATCACCGAATCACTCATCCTTATCGACTTGAGTTTACATGAATGAAATTTGCTACATAATGAGATTCCTCTCTTATTTTCCTCTAGTACGACTCATGAATTCCTTTTTGGTGCTCTTGCTGAGTTAGTTGATAATGCTAGGTAAGTTAAATAATGAAGCATGAGTCATGTCACTCTGCGAATAGCCAGTCATTGCGACGCCATTATTATCAAAACTCGTGTACAGACGGAAAGAAGTGTTTATCAATGAACTTTTTGTAATTTGGAAGCGACTTTGCAAATGTTAATAAGACGCCTGCCTTGGTCTACCCTTATTACGATTTTCCTGATAGATTTGTTTACATAATTTGTCAATCATACTTTTCGGACTGATATTAAAAATACAGAAGGCAAAGAAAACCTTCATGAAGCTTACGTCTTTACTTTTTATATGTCCGTGATCGGACATAAACAGCAATTTCAAAAGAAAAGACAAGACAGGTTTCATCTGCACTTGGATGCTTGCTATTTACTCAGTACCAGCTCAAACTCTTTCCCTTTATGAAGTTTTCATTGCACCTGTTTTTCTGTTATGGAAGGTGCCAGTACTTACAAACAATACTATTTTAACTCCCTCAGAGATGCTGCATCAAAGAGGATTGATATTTACTCAGGTTTGTAGTTAATGAACAAAAAATAACCCTGTCATCTCTGTTCAGACAATAATCAGGACCTTTTGATATATATACTGTCGAAGGGGCTGAAATACATAAAGACCACTATCCTGCATCTCTTTAAGATATAATTGCTGGGCAAATGGTAAATAAGGTAATATACTTGTAAATTCATATGAATTCATCAAAATATAGTGGCTGTAACATGATATAAAGCATCTTCATCATGAAAAAAGGTAATTATTCCATCTTTTACTTCCTTGTGACTTCAATTACAAGTGGTTTTTAGAGAACAATACCCATAAGTTAATCAAAAATTATGAATATTTTATCATGGTTTGAAAGATCTCAAGTTAAGGAAGTGGAGTTTGATAAGCTTCAAGTATAAACTAGATAAAATTAGCAAAGTGGAAGTATGGTATTGAAATATTGTCAAAGATAATTTCAGTTTTTTTTTTGTGTGTGTATAAGGGATCTTTAACTTAATCCACCTTTTTTCCTGAGAGGACTCCTAAGGGAATCCATTCTAATAGTGAGTCATTGTTTGGAGATGCAGCAAAGACACAAACAGTGCCTAAGGATAGACCCTTATCTTTCTAATCTTTCTTGCTATTTCACAAAAGTCAGTACTTTAATAAATTATACATCAAATCATTCTGGTTTGGCAAGTGATGGTTTAGCTCTGTGATGGCAAAAAACTTAAATCAGAGTTAGTAGAGGGGAACCTCTCTACTAACTCTGCTTAAATTCCTAAAGGACTTTCTAAAAAATTATTTAAACTTTGTTGGTATGAAGTTTAGAATAGCTTAAGTTGTTTGACATTCCTTTGTAATCCCTGGAGACATTAAAGTTCTAAATATATTGTTGAAATAAGTTTCCAAATAGTTAAAACTGAAATAGTATTGAAAACGAAATGTCATGTTGAATTTTTATTGTAACTGAATTTGGCAACAAAGTTGAGGAATAAGTCATTTCCACTCACATGAATTTTTAACATTTTCCTCTAAATGGTTTCCTTTCAAACATATCTTTTGATAACCCAAATAGAATGTTTTGTCCTCTTTTTGGTATTTGTTATCTGCAAATTTTGTACTCTGCTCTACTATAATGAAGACTGAATTAGGAATTATATGCTTTAGTTCAACATAACTTATCAAAAAATTTAAGTAGCATGGCTGAATGAAGAATTCATTGAAGTATTTTCACTTTTAAATTTTGTTCACTAATGACTAATGGCTCTCCCTAACACCTGTCAAGTTTTTTCTCCTTCTAAATAAAACCCTAAAAAATCAATTGCCCTAGTTCATTATGACGTCATGGATTGTTTATGAGGGGACAGAATCGTCCACAACAATAGAAATTTGAACAAAATTCTCTGTTGAGAAAAGTTAACTCAAATTGTCTGGTTAAGATTTACTGTATTTGGTGGCTGTAACTGCTTTTCTGCGGTCTACAAAATGCATTTAATATTGATTTTCTTTGCGTTGTTACTGTTTTGTCCCCCTCCCACGACCATAATCCTTAGCATTTAGACAGTAGATTGTTTTGATGTGACGTCATAGTGATATAGGGCAATTAGTTTTGTTATCATAACTGTTTTTTATTTCCTCTATTTTCAGTTTTGTTCTTTGCGTTACCTCTTCTTTCATTTTTACAGCATATGCATTCCAAATTTCAATGTTCATAAGTTTAGATATCACCAGACATAGTGACGTTCAAAAATATGGTGAAATTTTTCCTTGTTTACCAGTAATTGACGACCCAACTAGAATATATTTTAATTAACTTGTTTTGGAACCAACAGTCATAAAAACCACCTGGTACTTTTATGCTGCCACAGGGTTGTTATTTCGAAACGTTTTAATTTTCACCCCAATCTTTCTCGATAAAGTGTCTCCTGCTTTAAGGGTGTTTTGTCTAGACTTGGTCATTTTCCAGAACGGTTTTAGGTTCGGTATTGTACTATTGTGGTCGTTTTTTCCGTTCATTTCTCTTTACCTGGCAACTAAAATTAATTTAAACATGGTTCTTCTTTTTTGAATACTCCCCTAACATGTACTAAGGTTTCTGTGTTTTGTGCTGATGAATTTCTTCGTTTTACAAATTCCTTACTTTCAGCTTTTGACGCATCATAGAACTGCTCACCTCAATTACATTTTTTCTTTAAAAAAAACCCAGTTTTTAGGAGCATAGCATCATTTAGTATTGATAAGGATGATAAGAAAAACCTTTAACGGGTGGGGGGGGGGGTGGGGGTGGGGGTCTGAAGAGAGAAAGAAAATGAAAATAACTAAAGAATAATGGATTAAGAGACAACCTCTTTTACTCAATATTTTATCACCTAATCACCTTCAATCATTCGTTTACACGGTTTTTGAAATATGATTTTGACAGTTTACTGAGGTCGGTTTTTTTAGTCTTCGCAGTTAATCTTCGTCTAGGAGTACAACTGTGTTGAGAAGAAGTTTGGCTGTGTGGGGGATCTTCTTAGTGGTGGAAAGCCTGGCCGACACTGAAGGCTGCACAAATGATGTTTGTCAAGAAATGGCACTTCATTCTGGATGTTCTACACCGCGTGTCACCTGTCAAAGAACCGAAGGACCCGGTTGATAACTTTGGTTGTCAACACTTCTGGCTTCATTGGTGATTTTAGTGTGAACGCTTTTAGCTGGAAAACTATCTTGATATTGGCTAGTGTCGGGCATTATCAAGAACGTATAACAGAGGATCATCCATTTGGACCGTGGTCTTCCGTGTGGTAGTTGAATGCTTATGGAATCATCATACAAGTGTGACTTAAAACACAGTTTGTCAGGTCATCTGCCAACTTGAAGTGAGGAAAATATTGGGCAAATATGTATTTTTGGGAAAAAATGTTTACAGTGCAGCAGTGGGTTTATGAAACTTCTCTAATCTGGTTCTTGTCCTAGTATAATGCGAAAACCGCCAGGAAGAAGATTTGGAAAGAAAAACGAATGACTTGGTCTTTTTGGGATGTCTTCTTTTTGACGTAGAAGGCTTTCACGTTTAATGTTCTGCGCTGCAGTCCAGTAATTCTACCCCAAGCCTTTGTCCAGAGTATGGTCTTGGATTGGACCTTCTGCACAATAAAAGCAAGAACGCTTAATTCTTCAGTAAATCAAGATCGAAGACAAACGCTCATCTCAAGTACTCAATGTCCGGATCTTTGGTTTAGAGGTTAAGCGTTGGAAACCATTTATGGCGTTTAAAACTGGACAATGGACTAGGATTTTGACTTGGGATTAAATGTTGCACACGCCAGTGAGGAGTACAGGCGAATCATGGCATATCTCAGGCCCGTAGCAGAGTGAAAAAGTCTGGGGGGGCCCAAGGCAAGTGCTCGATAATGTTACAAATAAATTAATAA
>WUAP02138461.1:5000-28146 GCA_015163945.2 Stichodactyla helianthus
GAGGTTATTCCGGGCAAAAGACCCTTGGAAATAAATTATGAAATTCCCATTATTTCTAGTCCATGTATTTCATAGTGCCACGCAGTCTACATTCATATCATTGTACTTCAATTACTGCGACCTAACATCTATTTCACCCCGGCCTGCTCCCAGTCTGACCTTAGCTCAGCGGGTTGTGGGTTCGAATCCCAGCGAGGTCGGAAATTAATTTTTCTGAATTTATTTCCAAGGGTCTTTTGCCCAGAATAACATCCTTTCCAAGCATTAAAAGTTTCCATTATTTCTAGTTCATGTATTTCATAGTGCCACGCGGTCCACATATTCATATAGATGATTGATGGATGAAGAATAAACACTTATTTCAAAAACGATGTTGCAGCATCAATTGACAATTGACAATAGGAGACAGCAAGGGATGTTTGTTTTCCCATTTCAGATCACATCATTCCCTTGGGTATTGTTTCATTCCTCAGTAGTGCTTGATAAATATGTTAATATGGATGAGCTCCAAACAAAGAATTGTATCCTAGGGGATTGACACAGTCCGAAATAGGAAAACATTACACCTAGTAAGTGGGTTTGATCTTTTTGTGAACAGTCACTTGATGCTGTGACAATCTTTTTTGAAATATTAGTGTATAATTGAGACAGGATAATTGGGAAAAGGAAGGAGGGATTAAGAGAGTTGAATCCTGTTTTCTTGTCTCTTACATCAGTCTGTTTCTTTATCAGATGGAAAAAAGCAGTAATAGACTGGAATGGAACAGAGCCAATACTGTAGCGTTTGAAAGAGAAAATGAAGGACAGCGTTCTTTGTATGGCTAGCCCACCTTAAATAATGCAATATTAATGTACTATGCAAAAACGTTTCTGAGGAAAAACTATCATTGACCAGCATGTTACCAATGATCAGCATAACCACTGTGTGGAAAACATTGCCAACTGGATGCAACCCTATTATTTTTTATCCTAGAGTGCACATTGCATTTAGCAACATGATACCAGCTTAATCCTTCTTGCTAACAGGTGTTCTCACAAGTGCAATTCTGGCTAGTATTAGCCAAGCAGAATCATTTTTGTCACATCATGATAAGTTCCATTATGAATCTAAAAGTGGCGTCTTTCGAGATGGAATTTTACAAAAGAAAGTAGACATTTTATCATAATTCTGAGATTTATGTTTTGTTTTCTAGATTTATTTGTCGTTCCAATAGAATTGTTGAGATATTGTGCCAGTAATGATCCTGGTATTAGGAACTGTTTGCTTTGACAAATAATCCTTTGAGTGCTTCATACCAAGATCACCTGCTAGTGCCTTGGTTTATATGTCTGAATCTATTGCAATAGAGACACAATGCAAGTGCATGGACCCAAAATTTTTCCTTGCCTTGTGTTAGTATGGACTTCTTTTTTGTAAGACTGCTACACAGTTAACATACCTTTTTTAATTAATTGGTTATCATAATTATTTAACAAACTCAGACCCAGAGATCCAGAGGAACATAGGCTCTGGGGACATTAGATTGCATATTTAATTACACAGCGTACTGTAAGCCATCCTGATTGTGTTTTAATTGGGTATGACAAAAAACAATAAGTTAGAAAGGGGAACAAGTCATAATACATAAGAGAGGAATACCATACAAAGCATGAGGACTGTCAGTAGCCAGGATTAGTTTTGGGAAGATACAACAGAGGCCAAAATGGACCAAAATATTGAACCTTGAGTAGTACAAAATTGCAATCTTAGGGGGGTGCAACTGATGACAATAAGTAAACCAAACTATCCCCAAAGGGAAGGAACAAGGGGGTTGGAGAGAATCAATTCACATACACTTTACTGTTACGGTAACATTTATTGAAAAAATAAAAATATAAAAAACATAATCAAATTATCTGATCCACTAGCAGTTGGAAAACCTGCCTGAGTAACCTTGTACTTAATGGCTGAATGTGATATTATGGTCATTAGGACTAGTCTAACATTAGGGGATGACATTCAGTTTTAAAGTACTACTGAAAGTTGGATTGAATGAGTGGGAATTTATGTATGTTGAAACCCATCTTAAAATTTCATGTCTTTTACCTCTTCATTTTAATAAATTCATCCCTCAAAATCCAAGTGAAATTTGTTAGAGTGCTGACTGATTGGTCAATGTAGGTATTCTGTCTTGAAGTCCTTTCCAGGCTTTCTCTACTTGTTTTTGCGTGTACTTGGGCTCCCACAAGGAACTCAACACTACATGTGCATGACTGACTCTTTTCTCATTGCTCATTTGAGCCTTGACTCTATTCATAGCCTGTTGTTTGTTCATCTTATCTCTTGACAGCACACGGTTTATTGCTTCACTCTCTGGTACAATAGTGACCCATATTTCATCCACAGTGCTATCCCAACCAGCTTCTAAGAGAACAGCAGCTTCGACAACACAAACTTGAACACCTTGGCTTACACAAATATTTATCTTTTCTTCAACTAGATTCATAATCTCTGGCCAAACTATCTTATTAAGTTCACCTAGTTTTGCTTTGTCTGCAAAAACTATAGAACCTAGAGCTTTTCTGTTAATAGTACCATCACTAGCCACAACCTCTCTTCCAAATGACTCTATAATCTGATTATAAGTTCTCTTTCCTGGAGTATAAGCAAGATGACCTAAGAGATCACAGTTGATAACAGTTGCACCGAGTTTTTCAAGTCTCTTACTTATGGCTGATTTTCCACTGGCAATTCCTCCAGTAAGCCCTATTATGTATGGTCTGGATAGACTTCCTTCTCCTGACTTTTGTTTCTTCCTTGCGATGTTGTTGACTGGTTTTAGTAGTGTACCAAGAAGTTTGTGCCGTTCAATAGTTGAGCTCATCTTTTCTTCTGTGCCACTTTTAGTGGGAATAATTTTATCTGTTTCTTCTGTTACGAGGTCAATGACATGTACTTCTAAGTTTTGGAGACCATTTTTCTGTCTTGCTTCATTGACAAAGGTTATTCCATTCTCTGTTTCTTTGCTTACAATGAGGCATTTTAGGTTGGGATCTGTGCCTGCTGGTCCAATAGGGTCTGTCAGTGGGACAACATTATGCTGCAGACCTGTACAAGGAACAAATTTCATTTTATATTTAGGATAAATTAGGTAAAACTGCATTATTCAGAGTGGTGGATCTAGGATTTGGTTTAGGGTGGGGGTCACACAAGAAAAAAATTGAAATTCAACTAGTTGAAAAAAACTAAAAGCGTAAAATTTTGAAAAATAATTTTAATTTGAACACAATGTTCCAAGGTAAGAAGGGGGGTCACTGGCACCCTATGACCAGCCCCTGGATCTGCCACAGATTCAGCATACTGATTGATCTGACAACATGTTTTGATATATAAAGAATCTATGCTTTACTCTCTTTCCTTTCTCACAGCTCTCCATATTTTCGTCTACTTTAAGTCCCATCATCTAATAACAGAACCGAAAAAAGCTACAAGCACAACATTTGGACTGATCTACAGCCTACTAAAGGACTTGCACACAATTGATACACTCCAAGTTAACAAGACAGATGGAAAAATTGCAAATACATGCACTCTTGTCAGTATTCATGGTACATGAAATGGGAGATGAAAATAAGTTAATGTTTGAAATTTGATGTTATGCTTATGGAAATGTAACAATCACAACCAACTAAGATGTACCTTGGGTGTTAGAAGTTCCCTTGCTCTTGTGTTTCTTGGCATTCATTAAAACTTCAAAAAAATTGCCCCTATTCTTATGCATTTTTGGGCCTGCCCTACCCTTCTGTCTGGAACCTCTGGCACCCTGGATGTGTGTAATTAAGATTCAAGGGAAGCTCACCTGGTCTAATGTCCTCAATTAGTTCTTCAACAATCCTCTTTCTCTCTTCAAATGGCTGTAACAGCTCCTTTAATACCTTTCTCTCCAGCAAAGGCCCATCACTGAGACCTACAGTGATTTTCTTTTCACATAAGAGACAAGCAACACCAAGGAGAAGTCTGTGACCATCATGGATATGATCAAATGTACCTCCCAAAGCAACCTCATCATAGACTTTCAAAGTGGGAATATTATCTGGTTCAAGTAGAGAATCTGCAGGGTGTATAGGAACTTCTTTTACCGGATTCAAAATCCTTGACTGGACTTCAGAAAGACCCAAAAACCGTTCATTTATCAACGTCTTGATTCCATCCAAGGTCATAGCTTCTTCATTTTGCTCAGGAACCTCTACTACAAGAGCTACATCAGGCTTCTTGGACAGTACTCTAGGTTTCATTTGTCCAATATCTGGAAGCAGCACTCTAACATCTAAATTACCAAGATTTGGATGACCCCGGTCATATATCTGGTGAAGAAGAGCGTAGGTGGCCGAGAGACTAGTTGCAACTTTAGAGTTGAATACATCAACGTACAACACATCTTTAATGTCTTTAGATGCTACTTTGATAACCTGAGGTATTGAGGCCTTGATGCATGAAGGATTAAGTACCAAAAGTCCACATCGGAACATCTTTTAGGGTGTTTTATAACCTTGCGTAAATCACGTTTAATTTTGGACCTTAAAAACACAAAATAACCAGGCGTTACTTTTGTGGCTAAAATACTCCGAGGAGGAATGGGTACTACAGTTTCTGCTGTGCATAAACACCGTGGGCTCAGGAATCTTGCCGGTTTCAGTTTCAATTTCTTCTAAAAGGACAGAGAATAATTTTTGCACTTTTTTAAAATTATTTTTTTTAGGCTTCTTTGATTTCTAGAGGAACTATTCAGCTATCCATGTCGTGTATATAAGGAGTTATTAATTTCCTAGCGTGTGATTTTTATCAAGAGTTTTAACAATGCGAGGAAGAGTGACCCTCGCTACTTGTTGTCTAAACCAATGGGCTCTAGACTTTGAAGGAAACGTCAAAAGAATCTTAGAATCTATTCAAATATCCCTTGATCGTGGTGCTTCATACAGACTCGGCCCAGAGCTAGAAATCTGTGGATATGGCTGTGCGGATCATTTCTACGAGAGCGATACATTGATGCATTCGCTACAGGGTCTTGCTTACCTGCTCAAGTCTCCTTTGACTCGAGGGATCATCTGTGATGTTGGAATGCCTCTTATGCATAAGAATGTACGGTATAACTGCAGGGTAATATTCCTTAATGGACAGATCTTACTTATAAGGCCTAAAATGCAGCTCTGTAATGACGGGAATTACAGAGAAGGTCGTTGGTTTACTCCATGGACAAAGGTATAAATAAAGTATTATTAATTATTAAGAGTTATTGATGAATATTTTATTATAGTCGTCCCTTTCACAAACTAAGATTATTAAGCTTAAATACTCTGCAATTCCACGTTGGAATGGAAAAATAAAATCATTTTGACAGTGAAATTATTTCATGTGTTCATAACTTTACCAAACTTCCATAAGGGAATTAAGTAAAAAACATGAACATTGTAATTTTCTCCACTGTATTGTAAACATCATTTTTATTTTGGTCAGATGTAAATCAGAGCATGGCTAACTAACAAATCGAATTGGAATTTAAAAATTGATATTTGTGGAGGGAGGAAAACAGGAGAACCCTAAAAAAACCCTTGAATCAAGATCAAAGAGATTTGATGAGAAACTCAAGTTAGTAATTAAACTCAAGACCCCACTGCCACTCCATACCCTTGATTCTCAACCCAAGATATATTACAGTATTGTAAGATGTTCAAGATTAATTCATCATATTATGCATATGATTCTGACACGTTATAGGTAAGAAAAACCGAAGACTTCAAGCTACCCAAAATAATCTCTGAAATAACTGGTCAGACAAGTGTACCATTTGGCGATGGTGTAATCTCCACACCAGACACGTGCATCGGAAGTGAGGTGTGCGAAGAAATGTTCAGTGTCAGTAGCAACCATGTTGCCATGGCAATGGATGGAATTGAGATTATTACAAATGGTAGTGGCAGCCATCATGAATTGCGGAAGCTGAATAAAAGAGTGAAACTTGCAACTAGTGCAACATTTAAGGTACTGTAAATTTGAGGAATTCATAAATCTTTGCAAATTACCAATTTATATTTCCAGGGTTTGAAATTCCCTATATATCAACTCGCAAAATGTGAGTTAAATTTTGAATTTGTTGATAGAAAACAAATAAACTCGAATTTTTTTGCGAGTTCACTTTTCTTTTGTAATTTGTGAGAAATGCTTCTCTTACCACGTGGATTGAGATTTATTTTATGTGTATTTGTTTGTTTTCCTGGCTGGGAAGGAGATTTATGCGCGAACAAATAGCGAACACAAACATCTCGGACGCCATCTTGAAAATTACTCAGTTAGAACCCAAGGTCAACTCTGACAACCGGTCAGGTGACCAATCAAAGAACACCTTGCTGTTTTTTGTTGTCGACCAAATACCATGCCATATGGACCCCGTGGTAATGGAAATTAGTGAAGTGCTAAGAATCACTGAATCAGAAACTGAATATGTTGATATTATTTAATATATAAATCAATATAAAAAACAAATAGACATTTTAATTCAGCTTGCCGGTGTTAAGTTTTGCTTGTAGGTCTCAAATGCACAAGCATTTTTTAGCTTGTTACTTAAAAAGTGAATTTCGAACCCTGTACTATTCAAGGTACCACAAATACTGTGCCCTTAGACAATCCCCACTCCCAACTGCATCCACCTTTTCTTTAGCCTCACCCAAGACTTCTAAAACCCCAAAGCTAAACGATTTAATATCCTCCAAAAGGCTGAAGTTAAGATGCTGGCCTGCTTACCTCTCTACAAACAGATGCAATCTGTCCCTCGTCCATGCATGTCTCTGTAACAACATCTGTTAATGATCCACCAGCTAGATATTCCATTACAACCCACAGCTCTTCCCCCACTAAATAGCTGTCTACATAGTTTACAATGTTAGGGTGTTTGTTCTCCCTCATTACTAGAATCTCATTGATAATTAGCTCCTGTAGAGAGATTAACACCAATAGGGTGACAAATCATTCTAATATTCCACCAATAAGCTAAGTTGGTAAAGCATCCGAATGTCATGCACGAGATCGTGGGTTCAAGCCCTGGCCAGACCAACACTCAGGGTCTTAAAATAACAGAGGAGAAGGTGCTGCCTTTGTAATAATATCTGCAAATGGTTAGAACTTCACTTGGCTCAGATGAGCATGTTAATGGTGGTTCTGTGTAGTTGGGTATACTCATATAGATATTTGCGCATTATACATGTTAAAAATTTACATTAGAGTGCAAGCCATATATCCATGAAAAAGTTAATTAACAAAATTGTATAAATTAGTGCAAAGTTTTTTATAGAACTCTTTACTGAACTTACTAATTTGTGCAAATTTGTGCAATTTCTTACAAAGTTTTTCAGATATATGGTATGCACTCTAATATCATTAGCAACAATTTTCTTACCTTCTTAGGCTGTTGGGACAAGTTCATTTGCTTGATTGCCACCTAAAATAAATTTGAAAGAAAAATTAAAATTATTTTATTTTATCAAAAAGTGATACTGGTAGTGAAGAAATGATTGTATTTACCAATCCATATTGTTATTATTTACTTTATCATTCAAGAACATACCTCGTGTCCCGTTGCTACTTCAATTGCAGTGTACACTGTGCCTGAGGCTCTGTTAAACAAACGAATGAAAAATGGATGGTTGAATAAATAAATGAAAAAAAATGGAATGGGTGCATTAATGGATAAGTTAATGAAACAATGAATAAAAGAATGGGACACAGATTAACCTAACATATATTATTATGTTAATAATTGTATTTGTATTAGATTGTAATTGTTATTAAAAAACTCATGAATAATTAATGAGCAAAACACAATAGAAATCAGGGACCATGAAGGAGTTTTATATCTGATATAGAATCGTCTTCATTTGCATAAACTTTAACTTGGAGTTTCTCGGCCAAATTTGATTCATTTTGGAAAAAATCAGCAGAATATGATAACAAACCTAGACGTTGTTTAAGCCATCTAAAAAAACGAGCAGCACATGTTTTATCAAATATCAAAAACCCTTGGCTACGCCTCGGGTTTTTATATTTGACAAAACACTGCTGCTCGTTTTTTAAATACTACATAAAATACACACACACACACAAAACTAGATTAACTTTCTAGTGAGATATAAATCAAACTTACCCTTGACCAATCTTCTCAAACTTTGTGTACTTTCTCTTAGGGTCACCAATACTGACAATTGTTCCTCAAAACAAGAAGAAATCATAAAGTTCTTACACTCTGTAGCAGATAGCAGTAAAATCTCAAGAGCTTTCTTTACACTTACTAAGTCTGCATATAATTTCTTCATCAGACATCTTCTTCTTTTTCTTATCTCTTGCCTGTGGATGTGGTGCTCTACTGGTCTGTTCACTTACTAAATAATCAACATACAAAATGAATATTAAACACGAAACAACAAAAAATTTGGAAATACTTTCCAAAGTAAGGAACAGCTGCCATTTAAAAAGAAAGGTATCTACATGTAGCAGGGTGTGTTGGTTAGATTTATTCTCACAGCTTGAAACTGTTTTCATCATGGTACATGATTCCGCTTGCCTCTCTCTTGTCCACTAGGATATATAGCTGTCCCCTGGTTTGTTGTTTAAAGGAGTTTAGAAATTGCAAGGTATAAAAAGTGCAATTAAAAGTTATCCCACCTTTATCATCTTCTGGTTTAGTTTTAATGGGCTCATTTGGAATATACTGAAATGAAAGTGAAAGGTTGTAAACAAACACCACAAAGAGTACATTAATACCGGGAAATAAATGATACCCAACAGACCAGTATGCTATTAATAGATGATTACTAACACGACACTTGACACAGCCTTGAATATTCATTAGGACTTCCTGTTTACATCTTACGGCTGACTGAATATTGTAATATACATTATATATAGGGTCATTCAGACCATGCATGGTTGGGCAAACAATTTGTAGACAGAAGTGTGACTACCAGTAACCAATTGGACACAGTAATTTGATAACACCTTAAGACTTTAGATCACAGTAGGACCACCTAGATTATTTTATCTATGAACTTGATAAAGCAGCCTCATTAATAGAGTATAATTTCAAAAAAACCTGATACAAGTGCATAAGGAGAATTTAGTATTTGATCATAGAAAGTGATTGTAGACAGTAACCAAATTATTGATTGGATGAAAGCAGTTTTCTGAACCATGAATATTTTTGCATTACATTTTTACATTCAATGTCACTTTTAGTTTTCAAGATTAGAGTTGGATATCATTGGATGGGTGTTTCTAACCACATTTTACAAATTAAATAGCCCTTGTAGAGAGCTTGTTTATTCAAGCAGTGCTCACATAAATTATATCCCCAGCTGCAACCTATTTCAGTAGCCTTTCTAGTGTTACCTTTGATTTAGTAATTTCAGGCCGTGTTGGTATCGCTGGTGGTAATGTTTCTTCATCTTGTTCAGCATGATTCTGCTGTGATGCCATTGTCTAAGTAGTAATGAATCTACAGTTATATAATCACTCTATTTAAATCCTGCCATCTTGCTTCAGCATTCAGGACAAGAATTCCCCCCTAAATATCCCCGTACACTGTAATTTTTAGAACATGAAAGAGAGGTTTAATTGTGCACAGGGATTTTTTTAGAGGACTCAACAACTTAAAGCAATTGCAGTATGTCAGAAAACAGCTGAAACAATTTGATTACAGGCCAAAATTTTGTTGACAAGATTGCACAGTCTGCCTATTAAGAGTATGCTTTGTTCTATGGGCACAAACGTTTACATAATACTTACGTGTGTTGGTGTTGCATGAGGTGGTGGAGGCGGAACATAAGTCTCCTTATCAAGTTGAGGTCTTGCATGAGATTGCCCTGTTGAGTCACACACCATTCATTTATCATTATAGCATATACAGTACTGAAAATTTCATCACTTATTTTTAAAGTCTAAACATATCCCACTTTAAATGTTCCTATTATCCTTTTATATCCAAATATTTTTTCCTCACTTACCAGAAGACTGTCTATTCAAAGCTACATTAAGTGGAAATGAAATGAAAGAGTTGGGCTGTTCAAATACACCAACAACAATAATGAAGAACAGCAACTTTTCATGATTTAAGTTCTCCTAAGCACTTGCTGTTCTTTGGTTGCATTACATTGGTGTATTCTTATTTGAAGAATTAAAGCTGACAACAGATGAAAATCCTTTAATATAATCCAGCAGTGCTCAATAGGTGATGTACTATAGCACTGCATTTTAATACAACAAAATTTAACCCTGGTCTTCTAAGCCACACACAACAGTGTAACCTAAAACACTACTGAATACTAACTAGAAATGTTATACAGTTTTCCCGAAGTTTCAAAATAAGTTAATACATGTTAGGAGATTAAACTATGGAGAGCAAAGGCATTATATCTCTGTTGCAGCTTTGATTCTTCAAAAGGCCAGAGCTCTGATTTCCTGCTCCGTAAAACACCAACTCATTCTGAACACAAACAATTTTTTCTTAAACCTTGATTCATTCTATAATCCTTTGTATTAACTTCACCTGACCTTAATCACTTCACCATTATTACGTTTGTTTAAAAGATTAGTAAATGATAAGGTAATCTAGATAAAAAGGAATAAAAGTTGAAGAAGGAATTATCTGTCAGAGGGAAAGTAACCCTGGCTTAGATGAGATGATGCTGTCAGATGCAAGAAACCAGTAGCCCAAAAGCCTTTGCCTCAACCATGCTCTTTTAACTCTCCTCTTTACAACTTTTCCTGGAGATAACAGTGACTAAATGACTGGTGTGTGTACAAAATGAGTCCTCCATACAAATTACTCTCATATAAGATAAATATCCAATTGAGCAATTTTAAAGAAAAAGCATGCAAAAATATATGATTGGGTTATTAATAATGGAGATCCTTTTAAATGTTAGTAAAAATGATAAACCATATTACTCATGATTATAAAAGGGGATTTAAAAAATTCCTGATACAAAAGGCTTAAAATTAAATATCATTAGTTCATTTACTCTTAAAAATAATTTAAAATAAATCAGTTAATAAACACAGCAAAATAAAATTAAAAAGCTATTTATGATTCCTTTTTCAATGTCAATACCTAGCAGTTTAAATGTTTAAGAGAGAGGAATATTATTTAACATTGAATACCTTCTTTATTGGATTCTTTTGGAGTACGTTCTGAATGATTAATCAGAGGTTCTGACTGTAAACTAAGTGTAGATTCTAAGTCATCACCAAGCGAAGTAGGAGATGATTCTGTTAGTGAACTTGTATCAGAACGTGATGTAGATGATATTCTTTCAGGAGAGGCATGCCTTGGTTCTCGAGGCATAGTAGGAGAGGAATATTTACGACCAGAGTCATTTATTTTTGTTAAAGTCTCTTCATGTTCTTTACAATTGTTACAGTTTGTTGTTTTAGATGGCAGAGATTTTCTGCGCTTCTTGGACAAGCTCCGTTTAAGTTTTAATCGAAAGCTGCCCTTACGGTTTAAAGATTGGGTTGTTTTAGGTGAGGAACAGCCAAAAGGTGAACATGAAAGTGACTTGGTTGCGTCTAAGGCAGATGGGCTACTGGTAGCAACAGGAGCAACCCCCTGCCGTGATGAGATTGGTTCAGAAGAGGAGGAAGAAGAAGAACGATGACTGTGAGAGGCTATAAGTTAACAAAACATGCCTGGTTATTATACAAACAAGATAAATTTGGCATATAAACACCACACAACTCACATGTTGCATAGTGTTTAATATACCTTATATTATTATAAACTCTTATCTATTAGTAACAATTAGTGGTCATTAATGTTAGTCACAATTACAATATTATTCTTCATTATTATTTACATTAGTACATTAGTTTGGTTTCAACATCAACACTGGATGGTATTATTTTTGTCAAACAGAAGTACGGTTTAACTTTATAAAATCACATTACAAAAATAATCAAAGTTTTATCTTTTATGATTTACTTTTATTCTGACACAAGACTTAAATCAGGTTATAAATCAACGCCCTTTAAATATTATTTAAAATCAAAATTAATAACCGATGACAACATTACTAGGTTCTTCATTATTACACCTATCATGGCGTATTTGGACAAGAAAGCTATTTATAGAGGATATTACAGAGGGGTGTGGAGATACAAATTTTATCTTCAAGCTAGTGACAGATATTCAACACAAGAAGGTAAAATTTTTATTCCCAAGCAGCCATGTTATGTTCTGTTTATTTTATAAATATCGATGAAATATCCTGGATCAAGGAAGAATTTTAAGGCCATTTATGATTGGTTGATAAGAGGGTAGTCATGGCAACAGTGATATCGTCACATGTGAAGGATAAAAATCATATCTTCACTGTGTACGAAGTTTTAGAAATAGGAAAAATCCTGATATTTCATCAATACCTGTATATTGTATGACAGCTGTCAGTCACAATAGTGGTTTAATATACTGCACAGATATGATATTACTGAAGAAATAGAAAATGCACACACATGCTATGTGCAATTATAAAGCACGCAGGTATGGGCAGAACATAAGAGAAGTGTTGAAGCACTCGGCTATGCCTCATGCTTCAACACACTTCTCTTATGTTCTGGTTCATACCTGCATGCTTTATAATAACTTAATAACTGCACACAGCAAAGTGAGCAAGTTTTTTATTTCTTTTATAAAATACAAAGGTGCCAACATGCCTGCTGTGTGCTCTCATAAAGCACACACCCTGGCCGATCAAAAAGCAGGATTCTTGGTAGTTATTTTATAAAGTTGAATAGTTTGGTCACTCCTACGTGTTACACAACAGATGATGCTATTATCATTCTAGTATTATCTACTAAGGCTCACTCTATTCAAACCCATGAAAGATAGCTGTCAGTTACACTAGTAACGTCTTTTATTCATTAATAAACAATTCAAGTCTACTTCGGACGTGCCTCATGAGCTACTGACTCATAACCCATTTGGTGGTCTAATTGTTAATTAGCCATCTGATGTGGTAAACTGTCTGTCTGTCTGTCCAGATGTACTTACCATAAGGTTTGACAGTGGTCATAAACTTTGTAGTTTCTGTTTTGTCTTTGCTGCTGTCATAGAAATTCAGAACATCCAATACAGCCTAAAACAAAACCAACAAAGAATCATTAAATTGATATTATTTGCTGAAGAATTCTTCATAAACCTGTAACTCAAAGTGAATAAGTACATTCATTTATTTACAAAGTATAAACGTGAGGACTACCTGTGGTAGAACTGCGATACCCCAAAAAATTAGTTTTCATAAATTGGTTTAAGCAAATCACTACCATGACGGTGGTTTTGATATGTGATCTTAAATTAGCATAAAATTTGGCCAACTTTTGTTTGATTTTTCCCTAGAATTATTCATGGTTTGAGAAGCTAGATCAAATACTTGAAAGAGTATTTCATCCTCTATCCAAACACCTCAAAGTCAGTTAAAAAAAATTGGCTGTGCCCTGTTTTTTTTCAACTCACTTCTTTTGGTGTTTGGATATTGGATTAAAAGTTCTTTCCCATGTTTGAGCTGTTATTTTTTTATCTTTTATTTCAAACCACAATATCACATCTGCATCGAGTGCTGCAAACTAATAATCTTATTTTGGTTAGGAAAAAAAATTAAAGATTTGTGTTAAGTGTTTTCATGAGAATATAGGATCACCATAAACCACAAGTCCATGTCCATGGTGTTCAAGAAGAGCACCATTGTGTGGCAGGATATTTGACATCTGTATTTAATTCACTAATTGACATATCAAGTTCAGCACATTTTTGAAGTAAAGTCAAACTGAAATAGCATCTGCCATTCACAGAAATGAACTAGCTTTCTATCAGAATAATAACAGTAACCTGATGTCTTTTAGTAGATAATTCCTTGTTTTTTAGGAATGTCAAACACTGATAATTGCTTTAATTTGCTCAACAGATGCCATTTGACATCTTGAGCATCATTTTTAATTCATCTTTTTGACATCAATTAAAGGATTTTTTTCATGCTTTGCAGAAAATGCCTGTTCTTTTCTGTCTTTAGAATAGTATTTAGCTCAGACAATGAGGATAACCAAAAAGCATGTGTTATTGCAATAGGCCCAGAAAAAGAACAATTTGATCCACAAGACATGTACAGTCAAGAAGCCATTCTGATGTCAACATCTTGAAAGCATGATGGATGGTCAGTTAATGATACAACTTGTTAAAAAATGAATAAAAAATAAAACAGAAAAACACTCTTTTACAGCTAATCATATGATACATATTATTCGATGGTAGGGGGGGGGAAATAAGGTAATCAGGGAGGCGTTACCAACCTGTGGATTCTTTTTTTGTTCTGCTTGAGTGATATTTGACACCTGTAGTAGTCTTGCCCATGCTTCAGGCATGCCCTGTAAATGAAAAATCAAAATGAATAGAATTGTTATTAAATATTAAAAGCATACTTATCAAGACATTCAACACAGGTATTGGTTGCCATGTGAGTCAGGATATCAGCTGAAATATGTTGGATAGATTCACGCAAACTGACTGACTAATATATGAGCTAGAGTTCACAGTAATTTGCTAATCAAAGCTATCTTCTGAAAATAAACTCTACACAAACTGTCATTACAATGTAAACAATTACCAGTGTTAAATAATTAAAATCTATTTTAAAATGGAATCAACTTTGATGACGATAACAGATGATGACAATGATGACAATAATGGCAAATATTGTATTACAATACAACTGTATTTCTTTCAGACAGGCTATTGCGCCTACAGACTGATCTAATAATCTCAGTAATATTGCACACTATGACTCATCTGTAGAATATATAGCCCCTTGCTTTCCATGCTGAACCAACTAAAGTAACTTTATTCTTATCTGGAAAGTGCAGGACATTAATAAAGTACACAGTGAATAGGTGGGGTGTATAAGATACAGTAATGGACTGAATTACAGCATGATAGAAATCTTGAAATAACAAGAGTAACTACTTTTTGTCTGGAGATAGTTCTGATCCAAACTGATTTTCATGACAGCAGATTAAAATGATAATGTTTATGGATCACTACTAAGTTAGACAACCAATGTAAGTACACAGCAATGACTGAAAAAGATCAGCTGTCAGTTGAGCATACACACTTATTGGAACTAATTCTATTTACATTATAAACAGAGAATCCTGATCAATAAAGTTTAAAGAAGTACAACATAAATGAATGAAAATCTTGATCATAAAGTAAGTACCAATATAAGAATTGATAATATTATTCATGCTACCCTGTTGTGTTTGGAATATCAAAGCAATATGAAGAGCTTAAATATACATGTATGTAAATATCTGTTGATCTCATTCTCTGGTGCCAAAATATGGAAAAATGAATTAAGACAAAGACTAAAATAACCAAAAACAAAAAATAATCCCAGTTTATCTATTATTCATCCATCCAGATCAAAAAATAATTGTATTTTTTCTAGATGCAATACTTCAAAAATGTGTAGGCACTGAATAACACATCAGGTCGATGTCCTTGCTTCTTATGCAAATGTTAGCTTGATGCATTACCAAAACACATGAAAACAATGAAAGGAAAAAAACAGAATGTATCTTGCTAGGGCAAATAGCTTTATATGAAGTTGTTTGTTAAATTCCTGATAATCTCAAAGACTTGGCTTTATGGGTATTAACATTTGACTCCAACATGATATTGAAGTTTACAGAGTCAGTTGAATATTCTAGGGATTAACCTGAATACAACCTAAATTACATGTAAGCTGGGGAAAGTGACATCAGTGAAACGATAAAGAAATAAAAACAACATTAAAAATTACTATGTCACTGCTGACATTAAATTATTCCAATATTTTATTATAATTTTAAATGTTAAAGAACAAACTCAGTGACAGCACAAGCTATTGTGTTAGACAAGCTAGGTAAAGTAAACTAGACTATTCTTGAAACATTGTTTAGTCTTGACAAGAGGAAACTTGTACAGAAAACATATCAAACATAAAGATTTAACCAAGGACCATTTCAAGGTAAGATTTTGATTCAACAGTGATAAATATATCAAACATGTCTGTGAACTTGTGAATATATTGGAGGAAAAACAAAAACTTTGGTTTTAATTTAGGATTAACACCCAATGTGGAATCTCTACATGCACTTGTAGTTTTTAAAATGGAAGAGGAATTAGAGTAAAGGTAATAAGGATGCAATCTGTGTAATGTGGCTGATGGTTGGTCAAGAGTTTGGCTCCCTAAGGATAAGAGTAGCTTGAGCTCATTACAATGTAAATCAGAAAAGCATTTGAGTCACATCTTTCAGTGCACCTGCCTGGCATCGGTAATGTAGCCAATATATTATGATAATATATGTGTTCATCAATGACTCATACATTGACTATAGTACAAGGTATTTTCTGTGGATTTTACTGTCAAATATGTCAAGAAAACACAATAGAATGACAGACTAAAACCTCAGCTACCATGAATAATAGGTGATGCTAAACCTAAACAGGCAGGGGGTAATGCTTCCTGCATATTTTAGTAGCAATCACAAAGAATTAGGATCTGGGCTGCATATTTCTGCTAAATTTAAAACAGTCTCAAGCCAAACACTGAATTATTTGACACAACTAACAACAATGCGCAAGATTTGAAGATAAAGAAATCTTCATCTGCATAATTTGAAGCTCAGTCAAATGCTTGATTTTAGAATTAATAAGGCAAGGAATCGTGTTAAAGAATCCGTGTCTCTAAAGCAATTCTAGTGTGAATTGTGTCTGTCAAGTTTGACTGGAAAGAGTTGCAACGAGATGTGTTAACTATAAACACTACCAAAAAGAAAAAGTAATCCCCGAGATCGCACCTGTGTATATCAAAATATTCACAAGAAAGCAAGAAATTTGATATTTCCAAAGTGCCTAGCTAAACACGAACACAGAAAAGGAATGTGAAAGGCATTTTGTGAAAGGAGAAGACCTTTATTCTGCCCAGGCACATTCATATAGCTTTCTATTTCAACTTTCGAGTAAAGAAATACCCAGGGATTATCTTGCCCTTAATGCATGCACCTATTAGAAAGGAGTCCAAAATCCTAAATACTGAATTTTTAACTAGGATTGAATGTAAAATAATTTCCATAGGGTAATGTCGGAGACACGAATAGAACGTTTGATCGATTTTGTACATTACAATATGCTCTCTCGCGTTACAACAGAATTAATGGCATAAAAAACTCGTATAATGGACAATAAGGCATTAAAAAATACTAGGATCTTTAGCCATTGGGATTGTTTGCTGTCAAACCGAGTGCCGGCGTTAGATGTCAAATTGGGAGAGAGAAAAATTAGTAGACGGAGCTGTAGATTGTTGATCAATCCAGTGTGCCAAATACAATTTTGTGAAGTCATTTATTTAAGGCTTAAAATCTGTTTTGTCAAATAGCTTTGTCGGAGTGGTTAGGAAAAGGAGATTGAAACTGAGAGTGTTTTCTGGCCAGGGAAATAACTATCACATCCTCAACATTGGGTGTGTAATTTTTTTTACCGGCGAAAAATAACATCGATAAGCGCCAAACAACACGGGTTCAAAATAGTAAGATTTTCTCATTCCATGGCTTTATTGAAACACTATCTTGGTTCGGCATTTGACTCGTAGTTCCAATGTAATCCTTTAAGATTCAACTTACCGTGAATTCTCCCGTTACTGGATCAAAACCAACATGAATAGTGTGTTCAAACTGGGTAGGGTAAGATATTTCCGGCTTGTTCTTCTTGTTATCTACAGAGATGAATTGAACCAACAGACGCCATCAGATTTCAAAGCGAAAGTCAACGAATTTCTACGAATTCTCACTCCCCCAGTCCAGTAAAATATACGTACATTCACCCTTGTTAGGAAACAACCTAAAAGTAGCTGTCTTCTTCTTCTTTTCTTCGATAGGAGCGCTTGGAAGAGGACGAGAACCTGGAGAAATGGCTTCTTTGTTGGATGTTAGTCGGAGAGGAGGGGCTGGCGGCCGCTCGTCGTCCGCCATTTTAGACCTTTCGGGGATGTTAGAGCGTTTCTCGGTGAGTCAGGGTTGTGGTTTGATGGTCCAAAGGGAGAATGACGCTAAATTCCAGCAGTGTTTGTGTAGATCAAGAGTCCATAGTTTGATGAGAAGCCGTCACAGACACTGAGAAAAGCTGCTCGAGGAAGTCCACTGGGGTCACTCACATTGGGACATAACACAATACTATTAACCCCCCTTTCCTAGCCAATACCACTACAACACCGAGAGAGACTGAACACTACCATGCCTTATACTCATCTATATATACATGTATATTATAAATAACGAAAAAAATACGAAGAGGATTGAGTGATGGTTGATTTTGATTGAATTAGGGCGTTCATGATGCTTGTAATCCAGTGTGACACCAGTAAACTATCTTGTAATACCGCTATTAAAGTAAAAAGCGTTTGAACACCCACACTGGTCCACCCACCCTAGACTACACCCGATAAAATATACTATAGTACTATGCTAACTGATACAACTGAGTGTACCTATTGGTATGTCATGTTACAGTATTAACAATGGTATTTAGGATGAGGCTATAGCTAACGAATGTTGGCTGTGTTTTTGTCAAACAAAATGATTATTCAATTCTACTGTACCGTTCAGTAATCGCAATAAAATCCAGTAAAATAACTGTACACTAAGCCAAAAAAATGCCATTAATAAATAGCTGCCGGAAGGATGACAAAAGAAAAACCATTAAGACTAAAATCACTTAGGAAAGACTGGTAAAGGACGGGGTTTCTGAAGAGCAATTTTTACTTTAACACATCTATTTACCCTAGCTGTTTTACCCTACAATCAGCCAATAGTTATTAAAGACCTCTACTGACGTCATAGTTTCAAAGTTTCGAGTGACAATCTCTGGTATCCCGCCACAGCTTTCGATATAACTGGAGGTATTTTTAATTTAAGTTAAAACGTTTTTAGTAGCTGTTCAGTGTTTAAAAACCATGAAAATTCCCACCACTCCAAGGGGGACAAAACAAACACGACAATGCGGAAACTGAGATTTGAAAGATGCAAATGAAAAAAGGCCTTCCTTTTGCGGTTTTCTATCGAGTTTTCGTCCAACTGTCAAGCAAGCGATAAGCATCGCTAAACATCAGTTGTTCAACCACGACAAAGGATGTCCAGATGTGAGTGGCCAAGTAATGCAGAGGGATTTGATCACATGACAGGCGATATTTGAAAATCCTTGTTAGTCATCGGTCTTGTCTTTTCTCCGGGCCAGGCTTTTTCACACATAAAAAGAACCTTACAGTCGTAGTTATATTAATAATTGATATAGAGACTGATATGATCAGAATTTATTAACTGCAAATGAATTTATCACATTCCTCAGTCTCTACGTAACTTTCTGCTCCGCCAAAAACTGCTGTTTTTTTTCTCGAAAATTCTGGTTAAAAACTAGATTTGGTAAGTTCCTGTTGTTGCTATAAAAATTGGGAATCCGCTGGGTTCAGATATGAAATGAATCAGCGATGCTGATGATGATGATGGTGATGGTGCCTGGATAGTGATGATGGTATATTGGTGATGTTGATGATGATGGTGGTAATGGTGACGATGATGATGATGATGGTGGTGGTTGTGATGAAGATGATGTTGGTGAAGATGGTGATGATTATATGATGGCGATGATAAATAGTGATGATGGCGATGATAAATAGTGATGATGGTGGTGGTGATGATGATGATGATGATAATCGACACGACGAGGAAGATGACCGATATCAGACACCTTCAGAATATATTTTGCTTACTATATGATAACGACGGTCGACTGATGCGATAGCTTGTATCTGATAGCTAGGGGTCGCGTAAGGTGAAAGATCTAGTCATCAGATGAGTAGCGGAAGTAGTTTAACGTGGCACGAGCGTGGGAAGACTAAAAACATGAAGCTCTTAGAAAAATGGTTGTTCACATTCCACTAACACCCTATCTAAAGCTAAACTTATGATCGTTCAGCCATTACATAGCAAACAAAAAGTGTTTTAAAGGTTTATTGGATGGCGACAAAAATGTTAAGTACTCGAAAAACAATTACCCTGAAAGCTGCGTGCACTACTAACTGATTGAAAGGTCAAAACTGTTAGAAGATGGCGTTACGTTACAGAGTTTTACTTCAATTATTTCTGCACTCGTGCGATAAATAATAAAACAACTTGTGCATCAAGAAGTGACGGCGTTTCTTTAGCACTTTTTTTCTAAAGCTATCATCAGCCCTAAATACAAAAATCACGAAAATTGGGTGCTTTTTATTCATCTAACTCCATTAAGTCTTGTGTTATTTTGCGTGAGATTTTCCGGATTAAAAACTTCGAAATCTTTATTTTGTCTGTAGCATATTTACAGGAGTTTATAGCTGCTGTTGTTAATCCATAACAAAGTTGAAAAAGAATGAGGTTTCTCGGTTTATAATAATATAGTTTACTATTTGACCATAAGGCTGGATTTACAAAGTAATACTGAGTGAGTAGTATCAAGCAGAGAGACAAAATAAATAAGATGACGTTGTCTATGGCTTGCAAACAAAAGCTTCTGTTTGATGTTTATGTTAGCAAAGATCAAAATCTCTTTAATGAAAGCAGAAATTCGTTATATTTATTAAAATCCAAGGCCTTTTAAGCTAAATCCAAAACATGTACATATTCTGTTGCAAGTACCTATAGGTAATTAAAAGTGTTTTTTAATTTCCGGAACGTTTTTGGTAAATAATCTGGGATTTATTGTTCAGTGTTTCTTTTGAACGCTTGCCAAATCTAAAAAATCAAAGATTCTTGCACACAGTCGGATTGTTACTCACCGGAGGTATCAAACTGGACTGACTGTTAAATTCCTGCGCACACTACACAATTACCTCAACTCTACGGCACATGAACAGATGACATCTATCCTGGAGGTATAACAACACAGTTTCTAACTCACCTCTAGTCCTCTGTTTTTCGTTATATTCAGCTGTATTAAGGGTATATTTGTAATGTTGTATTTAGGACCACGATGATTCTGTTTTGTTTTTCCTTTCTGAGCAGCCTGAAGATCTTGTCTTGGTACACTAACTTGTACAATCTTTTGTGGTGTAGTTGACGTTAGCCTCGACTGTACTCTAAACCCTTCTGGATGGACATCATTACAAGGTTTAACGTGCCTCACAACTAGTTTTCGTTGACTTGCTGGTGGATTGGCTGTGACGACTAGTCTCTTGTGCGGAACTTGTATCGTTTCTGAATCCATGCTGAGATATTTGGATGTTAAACCAGTTGTATGCGAAGCAAACTTGTTGCCATTTCTTCATACATGGTCCAAACTAACTATTGGAGCGAAGATTTTGACATGTGATGGCTTCTTAGGTAATTGAAGCGTAAAAAGGCTCCGATAACAAGCCACTTCAAAATGTACAAAGATCAGTAACGAAGAGATTCGGTTAACATATCTCAACATACGAAAAGCTCACCCAAGCACAGCTATGTCTTCAGTGTGATTGGTTGTCTAATGGCCTATAACCCACGGGGCTTTGAAAACAAATTTATTCAACAGTGACATTTCTAGCTACAAAACATCACCTCTATCTGATAGCAATAGGGTTTATAATTAAATCCAGACAAGCCGCTGGCCTCGCCTTAAAAACGAAAGAAACCGCAAAGATATTGATGCTTCCTGTCACTGAAGACAGGCTGAATGTAGTGCAAACCTGCTGCCATTATATTCAAGTGGGTCGGCTTCTCTGTTCACGGTAAATCCTCCATGATCATACGGTTGTGGGGCATTCTTCACAAATCTGACAGTTAGTGGAAAGAATAGAAAAATGAATTTATACACACGACTGAGAAAGAACGCTAGCAATAATAATGAGATGAAATCAGAACAGAAAAGCGGAGAGGAACAAGGAAGACGACGAAGAAGAAGAACAAGAATGACACCAAGAACATGAAGGAAAGGAAGAGAAGAATGAAAAAGAAAAAAGAACAACAAGAACAAGAAGAGCAAGTGCAAGAAAAGGAGGAGGAGGAGGAGGAGGAGGAAGAAGAAGTAGAAGAAGAAGAAGAAGAAGAAGAAGAAGAAGAAGAAGAAGAAGAAGAAGAAGAAGAAGAAGAAGAAGAAGAAATTGATGGCTTGAAGAAAACAGTCCGAGAGTCACTAAATAACATAATAAAGAAGAAAACATCAAAGTACTACTAGACTATGTTACGTGGGTCATGGAAGGTGCAATACCTTCCAGGTACTCGAGCTGTTTTAGTCATTTTCTGGTCTTTGTTTTATTTAACAAAGTTTAGAGTTCAAAGTTTAATGATCTTTCAAGACGTCTGATCTTGCACTAAGTTCCTTCCTGTTACGCCTAGCGATAAACATCTTGTCTTAATCCTTTTTCAAGATTTTCACTCGTTCAACAACCATTTCCTATTGGCTCAATAGAATGTACCTTAAGGTTCTCACTAGCTAGACTCGTTGGTTCGACAGTCTGACACAAGCACAAGGACCCTACAGGGAGCCGCCACTTTATTTCCACTGTACCTGAGTCCGAGGTGGTGTGTTAACTAACACGGGGAAACAGAAAAATAAAGTAAAAACCCAAGGATAACGTTTTTAATCGTGCGGTTTAGTTTTCCTCTATAATTTCCCTACTCGTTTAAGAAGTATTTCTACATAAGTACAGAAAACAAATAAAAAAACGATTCCGTTTTTGCTTTTAATTTTTGATTCTTTTGCTGCCCGTGGTTAAAATATCTGTGGAAAAACTGGAAAAAGAAAGAACTAAAATTTTATGAGACAGAAGTATAAAAAGAAAAGTTCAACCAAGTAGCTATCATTGGTCACCCATCCAGCTACTAACCCAGCCCTACGGGCTTGACTCTGTCTTGTAAGCACAGCGCATTTAACCACTCGTCCATCGCTTTCAGAGAATTACGACAACAATGCATGCGAAAACAATACACCAGATAGACTCGATTATTTCGTTCTTTCAAATCCATGTGAACCGTGGTTAGAGCAAGGGGTTGGTCGTATATGGTCTGGGGGCCGGCCAGCCTCTCCCC